>CM075960.1:5766411-5792358 GCA_038048745.1 Coluber constrictor foxii
TGGAGAGGAAGTTGGGCCAGTTCTGGCGGCTGGGGAAAGCTTAGACAAGGGTTTCTGTGGCACAGCAGGCAGAGGAACAGCTGGAGCCCGTTCCCAGTGTGCATATGCACAGAGCTGCCAGAAGACAAGAACAACTCAGAAAGCAGGGCCGACTCAGGAGTAAAGCCACACGCCTTGGAGGTGATTGGCCCCTCCCATAGGAAACAAAAGAGGAGCAAACAGGGAGTGGGCTTTTGCAGGAAACAATTCGTTCCTTCCGTGAATCTGAGAGACTCTGTGCAAGTTTTGCCTTGTACAGCATTTGGAAACAAGTTACGTGGCAGCCTGCCAAGCGAGATAAGGTCTGTGTTGATAAATCTTCCTCTGAAAAACTGTTTGGACAGGCCTTGCTGACTGTGAATGAAAGTAATTCGCAGTCGTGTAAATAAAAGTGGTTTTGCCAGGACCAAGACACCTGGCTTTTTAAGGGAGCCTAGGTCAGAGCCGAAGAAGCTTCTTGGATGAGAAGTGAAACGTCTTCAAAGAAAAACCAGAAAGTTCGGTTGCTTCTTGAAAAAGCGCCTTTCGGAGAAATGTCTGTGAGAAAACCAAGCTCAGAGAGCTTCAAGAACTCCACAGTTCTCCCTCCTCCTCCTCCTCAATCCCACTTCTTACTGACACTGATGACAGTACCAAGTCGGTAATGAAACATCTTTTTTTTAAAATTTGATTTATATGCCGCCCTTCTCCGGAGACTCAGGGCGGCTTACAATGCATTAAGCAATAGCCTTCATCCTTTTGTATATTTATACAAAGTCAGCTTATTGCCCCCACAAACTGGGTCCTCAATTGACCTACCTTAGAAAAGGATGGAAGGCTGAGTCAACCTTGAGCCTGGTGAGATTCGAACTTACAGTAATTGCAGACAGCTGGTCTTTAATCACAATGCTTTTAGTCTGCTGAGCTATCCAGGCTCTGGTCTTCAAGGAAAGGTCATTCTATTCTATTCTATTCTATTCTATTCTATTCTATTCTATTCTATTCTAGAAAGAAAGAAGAAGAAAGAAAGAAAGAAAGAAAGAAGAAAGAAAGAAAGAAAGAAAAGAAAGAAAGAAGAAAGAAGAAAGAAAGAAAGAAAGAAAGAAGAGAAAGAAAGAAAGAAGAATTTTGATTAATAAATTGAAATAAAAATTGAGTTGTATACATTTGGAAATTAAGATTTGTGGTGATAAAATTGTAAGGTAGATATATAGATTAAGAAATATAGAACATTTTTGTGCTTTAATCTTAAAAGGAGCAAGGGAGAAAAACTTAGAAGGAGCTGTACTGAATTTTGATTTATAATCGAATATAGAAATGAGCAATGTTTAGTATGAAATTAAGATTTACGACGATACAATAGAAAGATTTAAATTAGGATGTTCGAATTTATGTTAAAAATATTTGCTTCTATTTGTAAAATCAGTCTACCTATTTGTGACCGGACCAAGACTTCATTCTTGAAAGACTTTTTTTTTAATGTTTATGTTTGAAAAAATAAAAAAAAAACTAAAAAAAAAGGAAAGGTCCAAGCTCAGAGGGCACTAAGAACACAACAGTTCTCCTCCTCCTCCCTCCTTCCTTCTCCCCCTCCCCTCCTTCTTCTTCTTCCTCCTCCTCTTCCCCACAACCCTCTCTCCCTTCTAGGGATGTTTACATCTGCAAAAAAAAAACCAACGAAGATGAGAGAGCACCAAGGATTCCAAAATCCTCACAAACCTTCCGTTCAGTGACAACAAAACACAAAACTGTAAACCTCAAAAAGCAGAAATGATCTCTGGAAGCTTCAGCAGATGGTGGGACCAGGAACATCGGTGAACTCCCCACCCACTCCAGAAGTTGGCTCATGTGAGCTATGGGCCCTCAAAGAGAAGTTCTGAAGTCTCCACCTTCATTCAAAGCTCCCCTTTCTCTGCTCACCTGGTCCTTGTTGGCTACTGAGGCCTTCACTCTGGAAGCTGCTTCAGCAAAGGCCGGCGGGCCTTCTGCTTGTAGGCATGGCCCAGAATGTCACTTTCTGCAGGTAGACAGACAAACCAGGATATGTTACTCATGGGCTTACCACATTACAAAAAAATATGTTGAGACTTTGAAGAAAAAGTGCAGAGAAGAGCAGCTAAGATGGTTAAAAGCCTGGAGGACTAAAATGTATGAAGAACGGTTCCAGGAATTGAGTATGGCCTGTCTAGAAAAAAAGAAGGACTAGGGATGACATGATAGAATAGAATAGAAATAGAATAGAATAGAATAGAATAGAATAGAATAGAATAGAATAGAATATAGATAGAATAGAATAGAATAGAATAGAATAGAATAGAATAGAATAGAATAGAATAGAATAGAATAGAATAGAATAGAATAACAGAGTTGGAAGGGACCTTGGAGGTCTTCTAGTCCAACCCCCCTGCTTAGGCAGGAAACCCTACACCACTTCAAACAAACGGTTATCCAACATCTTCTTAAAAACTTCCAGTGTTGGAGCATTCGCGACTTCTGGAGGCAAGTGTAGGGTCTCTGGCTTGATCAGGGGGCTTGACAAGAAGATCTCCAAGGTCCCTTCCAGTTCTATTGTGATTGAGTGATTGAGTGATTGAGTGATTGAGTGATTGAGTGATTGAGTGATTGAGTGATTGAGTGATTGAGTGATTGAGTGATTGAGTGATTGAGTGAATGAATGAGTGATTGAGTAACTGAGTGATTAAGTGAGTGATTGAGTGATTGGAGTAATTGAGTGACTGAGTGAGTGATTGAGTGACTGAGTGATTGAGTGATTGAGTGATTGAGTGAGTGAGTGAGTGATTGAGTAAGTGAGTGATTGAGTGAGTAATTGAGTGGACTGAGTGATTGAGTGATTGAGTGAGTGATTGGTTGAGTGATTGAGTGACTGAGTGATTGAGTAAGTGGTGATTGAGGTGATTAAGTGAGTGATTGAGTGAGTGAGTGAGTCTGAGTGATTGAGCGATTGAGTAAGTGAGTGAGTGAGTGAGGAAGTGATTGAGTGACTGATTGAGTGATTGAGTGATTGATTGAGTGATGGACTGAGTGAGTGAGTGATTGAGTGAGTGAGTGTATATTTTTTTTTCCAGGATAATGGATAATATGAGTGCTGGAAATAGGATTACCTTGACTGATATTTTTGTGTTGTGATTACATTGAAATGAAAAAAACAAAATAATTATGTCCCCACTTCTCACCCGATGAGCCAGGAAACTCTTATCAGGGAGATGGGGAGGGGAAATAAATTAAATAGATATGGATAGATGAGAGAGACAGACAGACAGACAGATAAATAGAGAAAGATAGATAGATAGATAGATAGATAGATAGATAGATAGATAGATAGATAGATAGATAGATAGATAGATAGATAGACAGACAGACAAACAGAGACATAGAGATATAGACAGAGACAGAGATAGAGAGACAGAGAGATAGAGATAAAAAGATAGAGATATAGAGATAGATAAAGATAGAGACAGAGACAGACAGATACATAGAGAGAGAGACAGAGAGACAGAGACAGAGACAGAGATAGAGACAGAGACAGAGAGATAGAATAGAGACAGAAACAGAGAGACAGAGAAAGAGAGATAGTGAGACAGAGACAGAGATAGAGATAGAGAGACAGAGAGACAGACAGAGATAGAGATAAAGAGATAGATGATATAGATATAGAAATAGAAATAGAAATAGAAATAGAAATAGAAATAGAAATAGAAATAGAAATAGAAATAGAAATAGAAATAGAAATTAGAAAGATAGAGACAGAGACAGAGACAGAAGAGACAGAGACAGAGACAGAGACAGAGACAGAGACAGAGACAGAGACAGAGAGACAGAGACAGAGACAGAGAGACAAAGACATAGATAGAGATAGAGATAGAGATAGAGATAGAGATAGAGATAGAGATAGAGATAGAGATAGAGATAGAGATAGAGATAGATAGAGATAGAGACAGAGAGAGAGAGAGACGGAGAGAGAGAGAGACGGAGACAGAGACAGAGACAGAGACAGAGACAGAGACAGAGACAGAGACAGAGATAGAGATATAAACTCACCTTCCCAGACTCCTCCCACCTCTGAAAGGAAGCCTCGATTTGCTCGTCATTATACCGGGTCATCCACGTCTTTTCTGGATGAGGTCCTGCATCTTCTCCACAGCATCGACGCTGAGGGAGGACTTGGGAGTCAGCAAGTTCATCAGAAGGGACTGCTGTCCTCCTCTGCTGGCTCAGGGTCTTCACAATTTTGCGGGTGCTCCTGGGGGAGACCAAGGAGGAGGGAGGGATGTGCCATGAGCACCTCAAGAAGGTCCCATAGAATTTAGAACATAGGGCCGGAAGGGACCTCAGAGGTCTTCTAATCCAACCTCTCTGCTCAAGGCAGGAGACATTATAACATCCCGGTCCTTTGGTGGTCCAGTCTCTGTCCAGACCCACAGCTTCTGGGTCTTTGGTCCCAGACCAGTCTTTGGTCTGTCCAGACCCACAGCTTCTGGAGGCAAGGTGCTCTACTGAATAACAAGAGTTGGAAGAGACCTTGGAGGTTATCTAGAATCTAGTCCAACCCCCTGCTCAAGCGGGAGATGCCATACGACCTTGGACAAATGGTTGTCCGATTTCTTCTTGATAACCTCCAGTATTGGACCACCCACAATTTCTGGAGGTCTTGAATAGTTCCACTGAATAACAGAACAACAGAGCTGGAAGGGACCATGGAGATCATCTAGTCCACCACCACCTCACCACCACCCAAGCAAGAGATCCTACACCATTTCTGATAAATGGCAGTCCAATCTCTTCTTGAAAGCTTCCGCTGTTGGAGCATTCACAACTTCTAGAGGCAAGTTGTTCCACTGATTCATTGTTCTCACTGTCAGGAAATTTCTCCTGAGTTCTAAGTTGCTTCTCCCCTTGATGAGTTTCCACCTGTTGCTTCTTGTCCTGCCTTCAAAGGTGCTTTGGAGCTTGACTGCCTCTTCTTTGGGGCAGCCCCTGAGATATTGGAAGATGCTATCATGTCTCCCCTAGTCCTTCTCTTCATTAAACTAGACATACCAGTTCCTGCAACCGTTCTTCATATGTTTTAGCCTCCAGTCCCCTCATCATCTTCGTTGCTCTTCTCTGCGCTCTTTCCAGAGTCTCCACATCTTTTTTACATCGTGGCGACCAAAACTGGATGCAGGATTCCAAGTATGGCCTTCCCAAGGCTTTATAAAGTGTATTAACACTTCACGTGATCTTGATTCTATCCCTCTGTTGATGCAGCCTAGAACTGTGTTGGCTTTTTTGGCAGCTGCTGCACACGGCTGGCTCCTATTTAAGCGAATGTCCACTAGGACTCCAAGATCCCTCTTCCATATAGTTACTATTATTGAGCGAGGTACCACCTATTCTATACTTCTACATTATATACTTGTGCATTATTTATTTATTTATTTATTATTTGAATTTATATACAGCCCTACTCCCCAAAGGGACTCAGGGCAGTGAACAGCCAAAATAAAATACAATAACATAAAAAAGTTAAAGGTTATTTTAAAATAGAATTATATAATTTGGGCTTAGAAAGAAATTTAAAACATCCCATTAAATAAAACATTTACAACCCAATTTAAAAGGGGAGACTTAGCCAAACCAGCCTGTTGAAATAAAAACATTTTCAGGGCGCGGCGGAAGGTGCGTAAGTCCTGTAGCCTCCTTATCTCTGGGGGGAGCTCGTTCCAGATGGCCGGTGCCCCCACAGAGAAGGCTCTCCCCCTGGGGGCCGCCAGTCGACGTTGTTTGGCCGACGCACCCTGAGGAGCCCCTCTCTATGGGAGCGAACTAGACGGTGAGAGGCTATTGGTGGCAGAAGGCAGTCCCGTAAGTACCCTGGTCCTAAGCCAAGTAGTCCATTTACTTACTCCCAGTGAGGTTGCCGGCCCTCATTGAGAACTTTGAGGGTTTGTAGAGATGCCACGTGACGGATTTTCGTCGGGGACTTCTGCTGGAATTAAGTGTGATATCCCCAGACTCCATAACGACTGTCCGAAGGTCCCTAAGAGTCAATCCAGAAACAAACTATTTTTTTTTGAGTTTAATATTTTTATTGGGTGATAAAATAAGATACACAATACAAAAAATAATAGGAAAAGGGTGGGGAGGAAAAGGGGGAAGAGATGTGAGGGAGGATAAGGAAAGAAGAAGAAAGAACACTGACTTCCGACTCTCTCTGTTGCAGTAAACTAAGGCATTACCATCAGGTTACAAGTTTTTGCTTTTTCATAATAATGTTTCTGTACAGCCGTGCAGGTAAAGTTCTATCAAAGTCTCTTCAAAACAAAACCTTTGATTTTAATCCAAATACTTCCCCAACACCTTGCAGCCATTTCCACCCTTGCTCAGAACAGGAGTCTCCAAACTTGGCAATTTTAAGACTTGTGGACTGAGAATTCCTCAGTCGGCACGGAGACCCTTTGCCTGAGAAGCATGCTGAAACCAAAGCCTTTGCAACTAAAATAAATGCAGGCATGTTTTCTTAATTTATGTCACTAAGGGAAGCTGCGCAATTCCTATTTTTCTTGGTGCAAATGCTACATTTATCTGCTGCAGGTAGGCGAGAGGGATAGAAGAGGAGATTTGATGCTCAGGGATGAAATGTGGGGTCCCTGGTGGTTTTTGAGCTTGGTGATTTTCTTGCAGAGATTTCCTGACCAAACTAAGGGATGGGGGAGGGGGAGGGGGAGGAGGAGGAGGAGGAGGGGGAGGAGGGAGGAGGACAACAATGACAACGATGACAACAACAACAACAATAACAATGACTGTGGGGTCCTTGGCGCTCTCTGAGCTTGGTGCTTTTCTTGCAGATGTTTCATAGCCCAACTAGGGAACATCATCCGTGTTAGAAGGAACTGCGGTTTGCAGAAGGAAAGAGGAGGAGGAAGAAGAGGAAGAGGAGGAAGACTCTGTGAATGACCCAGATTGGATCCTGTAACATTATCCTGGGACATGTATATTTGCCTTCATTCAGGAGGAGGACCGTGGTGGTTTTGGTGCTCTCTGAGCTTGGTCTTTTTCTTGCAGATGTTTCATGACCCAACTAGGGAACATCATCAGTGTTAGAAGAGAGTGGAGTTTGCAGAGAGGAGGAAGAAGAGGAGGAGGAGACCACTGTGGGTCTTGGGTGCTTTCTGAATGTGGTTGTTTTCTTGTTCACATTTCATGACCCAACTAGGAAACATCATCAGTGCGAGAAGGATTGGTGTTTATAGGGAGGAGGAGGAGGAGGAGGAGGAGGAGGAGGAGGAGGAGGAGGAGGAGGAGGAGGAGGAGAAGAAGAAGGAGGAGGAGGAGGAGGAGGGGGAGGGGGAGGAGGAGGAGGAGGGGGAGGAGGAGGGGAGGAGGAGACGAAGCAGAAGAAGAAGAGGAGGAGGAGGAGGAGGAGAGGAGGAGAGGAGGACGGGGAGGAGGAGGAGGAGAAGGAGGAGGAGGAGGGGAGGGGGAGGAGGGGGAGGAGGAGACGAAAAAGAAGAGGAGGAGGAGGAGAAGGAGGAGGAGAAGAAGAAGAAGAGGAGGAGGAGGAGAGGGAGGAGGGGGAGGAGAAGGAAGGGAGAAGGAGGAGGAGAAGAAGAGGAGGAGGAGGAGGAGGAGGAGGAGGAGGAGGAGAAGGAGGAGGAGAAGAAGAAGAAGAGGAGGAGGAGGAGAGGGAGGAGGGGGAGGAGAAGGAAGGGAGAAGGAGGAGAAGCAGAAGCAGAGGAGGAGGAGGAGGAGGAGGAGGAGGAGGAGGAGGAGGAGGAGGAGGAGGAGGAGGAGGAGGAGGAGAAGAAGAAGAAGAAGAAGAAGAAGAAGAAGAAGAAGAAGAAGAAGAAGAAGAAGAAGAAGAAGAAGAAGAAGAAGAAGAAGAAGAAGAAGAAGAAGAAATGCATAACACATAACAGCAATACATAACACATTTAGTGATAGAGCCGAGGACCTACTAACACCAACCCAGCCAAAATGCACCAGCTAGCAGAATGCTTCTCGTGGGGGGGGGGAACCCCTTTTCTCACCCCTCCCCCGGCCCACCCGAGCCAGTTTCCCTACTTCCCATCCAAGACCCATGAAAATGCCTTCCTTACCCATGTGTCTTCCGGTCAAAAGCCAGAGCTTAACGGTGCAGTCTTGGCTGGCTGTGAGGACAGCTTTGAACTTTTCCACGTATCGGAGGCTGATCACGTTTTTCAGGTGACCCCGCCAAGAACTCAGGCAGACGGGAGGGATCAGGTTGGTGACCCAGCCTTCGTATTCCTGCGGGGAAAGAGAGAAGCCGGAAGGCATTGTGGGAAAGCAGAACCATCCAGGAAACCTTGGACGAAAGGAGAAAAAAATATGAGAAAATGGAACCGTCATAAATACCGGTCCGTCCTCAACTTACAACGGTTCACTTAGTGGCCGTTGGAAGTTACAACAGCGCTCAAGGCTAGCAAGATGTTCAAAAACACGTCCGCCAAATGCTGGAAATGCAACCAGATACCGGGTTCTTACTATCACATGTGGTGGAACTGCCCAAAGGCAAAAAAAAATATTTGGGCAAAAATATACCCGTGGTTAGAAAAAAAAATGATAAAGCAACATATAGATTGAAAGCCAGAAATATTTTTGTTAGGTATTTTGCCTGAAAAATATAATAGTGGGAATGTATATTTAATATTACATGTTTTGACAGCAGCGAGAATTGTATTTGCACAACACTGGAAAAATGAGGAAACTCCCTTCAGGGGAAAATATAATCAAAAAAATATTAGACTGTGCAGAAATGGATAGGTTAGCATTAAAGATAAAGGGCAAAGAAGACACAGAACAGTTTCTAACTTGGGATTTGTTTTATCAATGCTTGGATAATAAAGGTAGAAAGAAGTTGGAAGAATTGTACACAAGTAAAGAAAAAGTAAAGTGGTGGCTCAGTGGTTGTGAAGGAAGGCCGTAAACTGGAGGAAAGGAAACTTAATCACTGTCTCACTTAGCGAGAGAAATCTGGGGCTCGATTGTGGTCGCGAGTCCAGGATCTGCCTGTATAGAGGCCGGTTGTCCAGCACCTGATTTTGATTGTGTGGTGCTGAGAATGCTGTGACGGTCGTAAGGGCGAGGACCAGTTTAAAGTCATCTTTTTTAGCACCAGTGTAATTTTGAAAGATCATTAAATAGATGCTTGTAAATTAGGAGCTACCGGTACACACCAGCTCAATTCTTCATTAGGCACTGAAAACTGGGATTACAATAAAGAGGATTAGGGGACTGGAGCCTAAAGCATATCAAGAACGGTTGCAGGAATTGGGTGTGTCTAGTTTAATGAAAGGAAGGACTAGAGGTGAAATGAAAGCAGTCTTCCACTATTTCAGGGGCTGCCCCAAAAAAGAGGGAGTCAAGTATTCTCCAAAGCACCTGAAGGAGAGCAAGGAGCAATGGTTGCAAACTAATCAAGGACAGAAGCAACCTGGAATTAAGGAGAGAATTCCTAACAGTGAGGACAATTAACCAGTGGAACTACTTGTCACCAGAAGTCATGGGTGTTTCAACATTGGAGGTTTTTAAGAAGAGACTAGACCCATGATGGCGAACCTATAGCAGGCGTGCCACAGGTGGCATGCAGAGCTATATCTGTGGGCACACGAGCATTGCCCTGGTTCAATTCCAGCAAGCGTGCGTGCAGCAGCCAGCTAGTTTTCGGGCCTTCCGGGCCCACTGGAAGTTGGGAAAGGGGTTGTTTCCAGCCTCCAGAGGGCCTTCAGGAGGTGGAGAAGGCTGTTTTCACCTTCCCCAGCAGTGGTGGGTTCCTCCCGGTTCGGCCAGGTTCTCCCGAGCCAGTAGCGGTGACAATATGACATCACTGAACCGGTTCTGCCCCCCACACGCCCTCCCCACGCGCCCCCACGCACCCACCCCCGTGCCCACCCCTGTTATTCTTACCTTTTATTTGGCCCCGCCCCCAATCTATTGCTGCCTCCTGAGTCCCAGCTGATGGCTAGAGGGAAAAAAACTGTTTAAACTCTTGCTGCTGGGCTTCAAAGGGCCGCCCTACAGCTGATCAGTGTTAAAAGAAAACAAATGAGTAGCAAAAATACATGAGTAGACCAGTGCCTGCCAAAAATAAATTGGTAGATTGGTACAGCTCTGCAAGCAGTTAAAAGCCTGGTAGACCAGTACCTCTGCTAAATCCTAAATAATTGTCACATGACCATCAAGCCATGCCCACAAAATAAGCCACACCCACAGAACCAGTAGTAAAAAAAATTAGAACCCACCCCTGCTGGCCAGGCTCCTAGAAAGCCTCTGGAGCCTGGGGAGGGCGAAAAAATGGGCCTACCGGGCCCACCGGGTCATCACGTGCCAAAAGAAGGGGGAAGTGTGAGGGGGGTCATGTGTGCATGCGCGGGAGGGTGGGGCACATTGAATTATGGATGTGGGCACACACACCCGTGATCGCCCATACTCCTCCCCCCCCGACAGCACGCGACAGAAAAAGGTTAACCATCACTGGTATAGTGTCTCCTGCTTGAGGAGGGGGCTGGACTAGAAGACCTCCAAGGTTCCTTCCGGCTCTATTCTATTCTAATTTAGGGGACTGAAGTCTAAAATATATAAAGAACATTTGTAGGAATTAGGCATGGCTAGTTGACTAGGGCTGGCATGATAGCAGGGTTCTAATATTTGAGGGGCTGGCTCAAAAGAAGAGGGGCTCAACCTATTGTCTGAAATACCTGAAGGGCAGGAGAAGAAGCAACAGGTGGAAACTAATCAAGGAGAGAAGCAACCTGGAATTAAGGAGGAGTTTCCTGACAGTGAGAACAATTAACCAGTGGAACTGCTTGCCACCAGAAGTTGTGGGTGCTCCATCACTGGAGGTTTTTAAGAAGAGTTTGGATAGCCATTTGTCTAGAATAGTACAGGGTAGTGATGGCTAACCATCACTACCCTGGGGGTCGTGTGTGCATGTGCCCATGCCCATAGTTCAATGCACTCCGCCCCTCCTGCGCATGCACACGTGACACACATCCCCCATTATATAACGCTTTTGGCCCACTATGGAATGGTGGGCCTGGTAGTCCCATTTTTTGCCCTCCCCAGGCTCCAAGAAAGCCTCTGGAGGCCAGAAATGGCCCGTTTGCCGACTTCCGGTGGGACTGGAAGTCTCGTTTTTCGCCCTCCCCAGGCTCCAGAGGCCTTCTAGGAGCTTGGGGAGGGCGAAAACGGGCCTTCCCCACCCCCCCACAGAGGCCCTCCAGAGGTCGGAAACGGCCCGTTTGCCAACTTCCGGTGGGACTGGAAGTCCCGTTTTTCGCCCTCCCCAGGCTCCAGAGGCCTTCTAGGAGCTTGGGGAGGGCGAAAACGGGCCTTCCCCACCCCCCACAGAGGCCCTCCAGAGGTCGGAAATGGCCCGTTTGCTGACTTCCGGTGGGCCCGGAAGGCGTGAAAATCAGATGCGCGAGCCAGAGCTGAGCTAGGGTAACGCTCGCGTGCCCACAAATATGGCTCCGTATGCCACCTGTGGTTCGCCATCATGGGTATAGGATTTCCTGCCTGAGCAGGGGGTTGGACTAGAAGACCTCAAGTTCCCTCCCAACTCCTCTGTTATTCTACTAACCTGCTGAATTTCCCTGTCTTCTGAAAACACGAAGCAATTCTGCAGTACTCTGGGATTAAGTCACAGAAGGAGTTCCTCTTGGGCGGAAATTCCTCACCCAGATCTAATTTGGAATCTTGTACTTCCGTCCTGTGCAGTAATCCATGATGTCCCAGATCTGGAAAAAAAGGACAGGATGGGGAACTAAATTCACTTCTGGTCAATTTTTCACTTCCTTACCTTTTCCCAGGCATTTGTCCCAGCCATGAATTCAAGTCTGTCTTGGAACTGCTGAGTTGTGTTGTTAGACTGGAGATAGATCAGGGGGTTGAAATCCAGCCAGTTCTGACAAGTTCTGGAGAACCGGTAGCGGAAACTTTGAGCAGTTCAGAGAACCGGCAAATACCACCTCTGGCTGGCCCCTGAGTGGGGTGGGAATGGGGATTTTGCTGTATCCTTCCCCTGCCACACCCAAGCCACACCACGCCCACCAAGCCATGCCCACAGAATCTCGGAGTTTTTGCTTGCGATGGATCTATTACTTGGAACCCTGACAGGTAGCCTCTTTGACCTCTCTTTCAAACAAGTGGTCCTCTCTGTCCAAAATGTGGGACTTTGCTGTCTTCAAAAGAGTGGCCTTTGTCTTTTTAATGCAGATGGACTGCTGGATCTCGTCCTGATGTGTTTGTTCTCCTATGTTGTGCCATGCGTTTGTGAAGTGGTGGTTTTGTTTCCCCAATGCTCAGAACTACAATGTTCACTGCATTGTACTGCCTATACCATGTTGCTCGGTTTGGGGTGGGAATGGGGATTTGCAGTATCCTTCCCCTGCCACACCCATGCCACGCCACCAAGCCATGCCACAGAACCGGTAGTAAAAAAAAAATGGATTTCACCACTGAGATAGATGATGTCATATCCCTCCCCTTCTGTTGAGGGAGGGGCTGTTCAATTTGGACATAGGTGGCCTCTTTGACCCTCTTCCAAAACAAGTCCTCTCTATCAAAATGGGAACTTTGCTGTCTTCAAATTTATTTATTTATTTATTTATTACATGTATTTATATACTGCCCTTCTCCTGAAGGACTCAGGGCGGCGAACACAAGTTAAGAAAACTGTACAATAAAATCACACTTTAAATCAAATAACTAATTAATGATAAATAATAAACCCAGGAATCAGAGTCAGCCTATTTGCTTGAACAGCCAAGTCTTCAGCTCCCAACGGAAGGAGCGGAGATCAGGAGCCGTCCGGAGCTCGGTAGGTAACTCATTCCAGAGGTGGGAGCACCCACAGAGAACGCCCTACCCCTGGGCACGCTAGATGACACTGGCTCGCCGTCGGGACGCTGAGGAGAGCGGCCCTATGTGAGTGAACAGGACGGTGGGAAGCAGGCAGGAGAAGGTCCTGCAAATATCCTGGGCCTAATCATGTAGGGCCCTTATAGGTGAGAACTAGTACCTTGAAGCGGACCCGGAGAACCACTGGTAACCAGTGCAGCTGATGCAGGAGGGGTGTTATATGGGAGTAACGAGGGGCTCCCGTAACAACCCATGCGGCTGCATTCTGGATCAGCTGGAGTCTCCGGGTGCATCTCAGGGGCAGGCCCATGTAGAGGGAATTGCAGTAATCCAAGCGGGAAGTAACCAGGGCATGAGTGACTGTGCAAAGGTCATCTCAGTCCAGGAAAGGGCGCAACTGGCGCACCAGGCGAATGAGTGGCCTTTGTCTTCTAAATGTAGATGGACAGCCGAATCTAATCCTGATTGGTTTGTTCTCCTATGTTGTGCCATGCATTTGTGAAGTGGCTGTTTTTGTTTCCCCCAATATACAAATCTACACATATCTCACTGCATTGTACTGCATATACCACGTTGCTCAGTGGTGTGTCTGGGTGTTTTATCCTTGGGGGTACACAGTAGAATGCAGTGAGACATCTGCAGATCCGAAGAAGGCTCCACCCCCATTTGCACCACTCAGGTGACCTGAGAACACAGATAAACCTCCAAGTGGCCTCAACGACCCTCTAAAAGGATGCAAATGACCAGCTGTTTGCAAGGAGCATAAATCCTTCCATTCCCCACCGTCTAGCCAGAGTTGAAGAGCTTCTTGGAGGAGAAGTGAAACATCTTCAAAGAAAAACCAGAAAGTCCTGTTGCTTCTTGAAAAAAAAATATCTTTGGGACAACCTGGATGATGGAGAACCTCCACAGACCACTCCTTCCACACTTTTGCTTCCCACACTCAGCACAGGTTAAGTCCTCAAATTACAACGAGCAGAATTTCATTGTCAAATCAAGTGCTTGTTAAGTGAATCACACCTGATTCCAGATCCTTGCTTGCTGTGAATCATGCAGCCAATAAGTGAATCGGGCTTGCCCCGTTGACTTTGTCGGTGCAAATGGGGATCACGTGACCCAGGGCTGCTACAAACGTCGTAAATCCATGCCGGCTGCCAATTGCTGGATTTTAATTACATAACCCTGAGGTTGCTACAATGGTTGCAAGTAAGTTAAGCCACTTTTTTTCAGTGCTGTTGCAAGTTCTAATCATCGCTAAGCAAATGACTATACGTCAAGGACAGTGGTGGGTTTAAAAATTTTACTACCGGTTGGTGGGCGTGGCAAGGGAAGGATTGTTGTGGCCCCGTCCTCTGAGCCTATCCCATTGGAGGAGGAAGCATGAGGCAAGAGGAGCCAGCCAGATTTCCCAGCCCCCCCACCCCTGGCACCGTCTCAGGTACCAGCTGAAAGAGAGCAAAGTAGTGGGGAAACAGGTGTCTCAGATGAGAGTGAGGAGAGACGTCATTCCTGGACGCACGTCACGAAGGCGAGATAAGCGCTTGCAGCAGCTGAGGAGACGTACGAGGGAATAGACCTGAGTCACTGGACTTGAGTCACAGGACCAATGAGTCACTGGACCACACCCAGAGACTATATAAGACAGGCTGGTGGTTAATGATCTCTGTGACGAACAAAACTCAATCTGGTAGTCATTGGAGCTAAAAGAACGGATTTTGGCAAAGCTACAGGGGGACAGATCAAGGATACTGTAAAATCTCCATTCCCTCCCCACTCCTGGGGGAAGGTTCTTGCAAAGTCCCCATTTCCTCCCTTATCAGCTGGGACTTGGGAGGGAGAGAATAGATGGGGCGGGGCCAGTCAGACTGCTTGGTTTTGTCTCTTGGCTCTCAATTCA
Source organism: Coluber constrictor foxii (assembly GCA_038048745.1). NCBI lineage: Eukaryota > Metazoa > Chordata > Lepidosauria > Squamata > Colubridae > Coluber > Coluber constrictor. The sequence continues at coordinate 5,781,209 of CM075960.1, forward strand.
GAACAATTCTGACTTTGGGAGAATTGAAATTGATGCCTTAGCTGGCAGTTTCCCAGGAATAACATGTCTTTCAATCTACTTCGGCAATCCATCAGCACCTGTCTGTAAATATAATGCGTAGATTAATACCTCCTTGTCCTAAAAATACATTACAGTCATCAATTCCTAGATTGCCGGTTGGAAGAGTGACAAGCAAATTGAGATATATCGGCTTTTCTAGTAATAGTGCCTAGTATTTACTCATATGGGTTGGCAGGTTTTGAGAAAATGGGAAGCTTTACATAACACCCTTTCTTTATTAATGCTGGTGCAGATTTATGGTCCACTTTCCCAAGGACATAAAATGAGTCAAAACAGCAGATGTAACTTCACAGGTGTCACCTCCAGAAACAACGCGGACAGTTTAATTAAAGTGAGGAAGTTTTTAGACCGAGTCCCTCTTTCATGCTCTTCAAACATAAAGAGGGGAGGAGGAGGAGGAGGAGAAGGAGAGGAAGAGGAGAGAAGGAAGGGAGAAGAGAGGAGGAGGAGGAGAGGAAGAGGAGAGAAGGAAGGGAGAAGAGGGAGGAGGAGGAGAAGAAGAGGGGAGAAGGAAGGGAGAAGAAGAGGAGGAGGAGAGGAAGAGGAGAGAAGGAGGGAGAAGAGGAGGAGAAGGAGAGGAAGAGGAGAGAAGGAAGGGAGAAGGAGGAGGAGGAGGAGAGGAAGAGGAGAGAAGGAAGGGAGAAGAAGAGGAGAAGGAGAGGAAGAGGAGAGAAGGGAGAAGAAGAGGAGAAGGAGAGGAAGAGGAGAGAAGGAAGGGAGAAGAAGAGGAGGAGGAGAGGAAGAGGAGAGAAGGAAGGGAGAAGAGGAGGAGAAGGAGAGGAAGAGGAGAGAAGGAAGGGAGAAGAGGAGGAGAAGGAGAGGAAGAGGAGAGAAGGAAGGGAGAAGAAGAGGAGAAGGAGAGGAAGAGGAGAGAAGGAAGGGAGAAGAGGAGGGGGAGGAGAGGAAGAGGAGAGAAGGAAGGGAGAAGAAGAGGAGGAGGAGAGGAGAGGAGAGAAGGAAGGGAGAAGAGGAGGAGAAGGAGAGGAAGAGGAGAGAAGGAAGGGAGAAGAGGAGAGGAGGAGAGGAAGAGGAGAGAAGAAAGGGAGAAGAAGAGGAGGAGGAGAAAGAGAAGGAAAGCCATCAAATACCAGGATCTTATTATCAAATGTGGTGGACATGCTCAGAAGCTAGAGACTATTGAGCAGAATTAAGACATGGTTAAAAGAAATGATCCAACAACACATTGATTTAAAACCTGAGCTGTTGAGTATACTACCAGAGAAAATTAGTAAAGAAAATATATACTTGATTATACATATAATAACTGCAGCGAGGATAGCATTTTCGCAAAGATGGAAAGCAGAGATAATCCCTTTGGAAGGGGAAGTAATTAAAAAAAAATCTTAGATTGTGGAGAAATGAACAGATTGATGATTAAAGAGAGAGAGGATACCGATTATTATCAGATATGGGGGAAATTTTATGATTGGTTAGAAAAGAGATATAAAGATTGTGATAATTAAATAAGGAGAATGTTATGTTAAATGTATGATAATCTGGGGGAAAGAGAAGGAGAAGGGGAGAAAAGCAGGAGGAAGAGAAGACAAAGAGAAGAAGCAGAAGAAGCAGAAGCAGAAGGAGAGAGGGAAAAGGAGAGGAAGAGGAAGAGGAAGAGGAAGAGGAAGAGAAGAGGAAGAGAGGAAGAGGAAGAGGAAGAGGAAGAGAAGAGAAAAAGAGGAGGAGGAGGAGGAGGAGGAAGAGGAAGAGAAGAGAAAAAGAGGAGGAGGAGGAGGAGGAAGGAGGAGGAGGAGGAGGAGGAGAAGAAGAAGAGGAGGAGGAGGAGGAAGAGGAGGAGGAAGAGAAGAAGAAGGAGGAGGAGGAGGAGGACGAGGACGAGAAGAAGGAAGAGAAGAAGGAGAAGGAGAAGGAGAGGAGGAGGAGGAGGAGAAGAAGAAGAAGAAGAAGAAGAAGAAGAAGAAGAAGAAAGAAGAAGAAGAAGAAGAAGAAGAAGAAGAAGAAGAAGAAGAAGAAGAGAGAAGAAGAAGAAGAAGAAGAAGAAAAAATCATACTGACCTTGATGTAACCCAAGGATCTCCAGTCAAGAGGATCAACTCTTTGTCATCGGTGGACATGTGCAGACCACTGAGTCCCGGCCGGTGGCGTGGCTAGCTCGGAATTTGCCAACATCCCTCCTTTATTTTCCACCGACCAGGCATAAAGGAAGCCGTCCATGCAACTGGTGAGCAACACGGCTACGTGGGGCTTTCGGTCCCGGGTCTTCAGGAAGAGGACCTGCAGAGGTCGAAACACGATGGCTGAGACTTCTTCACGGCCCCATGGAGGCCCCTCATCTTCTCGGGTAAGGAAAAGAAGATTCTCTCCTGGTTCTGGGGTCCCCTGTGAGCTTGGTTGTTTCCTTTCAGCTCGCAGATATTTCATGACCCAACTAGATTGTAGGCAACCTTCTAACCCTGATGATGTTACCTAGTTGGGTCATGAAACGTCTGCAAGAAAATAAATAAGCTCAAAGACTATCAATTATCCTCATCCTCCTCCTCTTCTTCCTCCTCCTCCTCTTCTTCCTCCTCCTCTTCTTCTTCCTCCTCTTCCTCTTCATCCTCTCCTCCTCTTCTTCCTCCTCTTCTTCCTCCTCCTTCTCCTCTTTTCTCTCCTCTCCTCCTCTTCTTCCTCCTCCTCCTCCTCCTCTTCCTCCTTCCTCCTCTTCTTCCTCCTCCTCCTCCTCCTCTTCCTCCTCCTCCTCCTCTTCTCCTCCTCCTCCTCTTCCTCCCTTCTCCTCCTCTACTTCTCCTCCTCCTCCACTTCCTCCTCTTCCTCTTCTTCTCTCCTCCTCTTCCTCCTCCTTCTCCTCTTTCTCTCCTCCTTCTCTCTCCTCTTCTTCCTCCTCCTCCTCCTCCTCTGCACAAACCCCACTCCCTTCTACAACTGATGATGTTACTTAGTTGGCTCATGAAATCTCTCCAAGAAAAATATCCTTGCAGTTCAATCCTGAGCTACAAATAGTCCTCGACTTACGACCACATGGAGCCCAAAATTTATGTTGCTAAGCGAGAAATTTGTTAAGTGGGTTTTGCCCCATTTTATGACCTTCCTTGCCATCGTGTTAAGTGAATCAGTGCAGTTGTTAAATTAATCACACGGTGGGTTAATGAATCGGGCTTCCCCCCTCTCCCCCCCCCCCCCATTGACTTTGCTTGTCAGAAGCTTGCAAAAGAGGATGATGTAACTCTGGGACACTGCGACCGTCATAAATATGAGTCAGTTGGCAAGCGTCCAAATTTTGATCATGTGACCACGGGGAGGCTGCAACTGTCATAAGTGTGGAAAACAGTCCCAAGTCACTATTTTCAATGCATTGTAACTTTGGACAGTCACTAAACAAACCGGATTGTAAGGCAAGACTCCCTGAGTATCAGGAAGCAGGGGCAGGGGGGTTAGACTAGATGACCTACAAGATCCCTTCCAATTCTGTTAATCTGTTAAAATCTTTCCTTTGTCTGGGTGGTTGGTCAAGACAGCTTTTTAAGCAAAACCCACAGTTACAGCTTTCTTTCCGCCCAGACTTCAATGATGGGTAAAACAGCCCACAGATAAAATTGTAGGACAACACAACTCAACCTTTGTAAAAGCCGACGTTAGATGGCCATTGCCCTGCGGATAGGAGAATAGATTTCTTTTTTTTCTTTTTTTTAATCTGATTTATATGCCACCCTTCTCCGGAGACTCAGGGGTGGCTTACAATTGCGTTAAGCAATAGCCTTCATACTTTTGTATATATTTATACAAAGTCAGCTTATTGCCCCCACAAACTGGGTCCTCAATTGACCTGCCTTAGAAAGGATGGAAGGCTGAGGTCAACCTTGAGCCTGGGGAGATTCGAACTTACAGTAATTGCAGGCAGTTGGTGTTAATCACAATGCTTTTAGTCTGCTGAGCTACCAGGCTCAGCAGACTAAATGTTGACAAAATGTTTCTCTAAAAAAAAAACAACATTTTTGTTGGAGAAAGATGCTACCCCCAGCCCACAAGCAATAATATTAGATTGCCTGTTTCGATAACAGATTAGGCTGCGTGGCAAAAAAAATATGCAGAAAGACTCCAGATATTACGGTTAAGAATGATAGATCTTTATGGATGCTTCGGCGGAGAAATGAAAAACGCCACGCTACTAATCTCTAATTTTCCGGAGAGCTTGCAAAAAGGACGAAAGTAAAATCTTAAGCTAAGGAAGAAATGTGCAGAGGTAGCTCTTCAAGATACAGAGCATCCAAAATTGCTATTATAAATTATAAGGGCTGCATGAACAGAGGGATAGAATCAAGATCATGTGAAGTGTTAATACCGCTTTATAAGGCCTTGGTAAGGCCACACTTGGAATCCTGCATCCAATTTTGGTTGCCATGATGTAAAAAAGATGTTGAGACTCTAGAAAGAGTGCAGAGAAGAGCCAATAAAGATGATGAGGGGACTGGAGGCTAAATCCTATAAAGAACGGTTGCAGGAACTGGGTATGTCTAGTTTAATGAAAAGAAGGACTAGGGGGGGACATGATAGCCTTGTTCCAATGTCTCAGGGGGCTGCCCCCAAAGAAGAGGGAATCAAGCTGTTCTCCAAAGCACCTGAAGGAAGGACAAGAAGCAATCGATGGAAACTCATCAAAATTTCCTGACAGTTAGAACAATTAATCAGTGGAACAACTTGCCTCCAGAAGTTGTGAATGCTCCAATATTGGAGATTTTTAAGATGTTGATAATCATTTGTCTGAAGTGGTGTAGGATTTCCTACCTAAGCAGGGGGTTGGACTAGAAGACCTCCAAGGTCCCTTCCAACTCTTGTTATTCTATTCTATTCCTATTCTATTCTATTCTATTCTATTCTATTCTATTCTATTCTATTCTATTCTATTCTATTCTGTTCTATTCAGTATAAAATGGCTCTTTCTTTTGAGATATGGAGCGTTGACAGCAGTTGGACTTTCAAGAACCTGAATCAAAAGTCAATCAAGCATATTTGAAGATGGCCAGATTTGAATTTTGCTGCTTTGGGTTATCAGAAACCTGGATTTTTTCTGGGTTAGTTTAATTAATTCAATTTATATTTAATTTAATTAATTCAATTTATATGCCGCCCCTCTCCGAAGGCTCAGGCGGCATATAAATTGAATTAATTAATCAGGAGATGCTGACTTCTTCTTGCTTGCAAAGGACAGAAGTTGTAAAGTTCTGGTCATTTTTATGCTCTCCCTTCTGAGAGTCAATCATCAGCCGGAACTTGGTGTAAATCAGTGGTTTTTTTTTTAAAGTTGGTCCCTTCAAGAAGTGTGGACTTCAATCTCCAGAATACCCCAGCCAGCCATGAGGAGGAGGAGGAGGAGGAGGAGAGCAGGACTGTGGGGTCCTGGGTCATAAGTCATAAGTTTATTTGTCAAGCATGTATTAGATAACAGATATAAATATAAACATAATTCGAATACATGAAAAGATAAGAGTAAAAAGGAATATTAGGACAGGGACGGAACATACACTGATGCTCTTATGCACGCCCCTTACAGACCTCTTAGGAATGGGGTGAGGTCAACAGTAGACAGTCTAAGGTTAAAGTTTTTGGGGGTTTGGGGAAGAAACCACAGAGTCAGGGAGTGCATTCCAGGCATTGACTACTCTGTTGCTGAAGTTGTATTTTCCGCCATTGAGTTTGGAGCGGTTTACCTTGAGTTTGTATCTATTATTCGCTCGTGTATTGTTGTGGTTGAAGCTGAAGTAGTCATTGACAGGAAGGACATTGTGGCAGATAATTTTATGTACTATGCTTAGGTCAGACGGAAGTCGGCGTAATTCTAAATTATCTATGCCCAAAATTTGGAGTCTGGTGGCATAAGGTATTTTATTGCAGTTAGAGGAATGAAGGACTCTTCTCGTGAAATATCTCTGGACTCTCTTGATTGTATTTATGTCCGATATGCAGTGCGGGTTCCAGACAGATGTGCTGTATTCAAGAATTGGTCTAGCAAATGTGTTGCATGCTCCAGTTAGTAGTACAACATTACCAGAGAAGAAGCTACGCAAGATTAGGTTAACAACTCTTCATGCCTTTTTGGCAATGTTGTTACAGTGGGCTCGGGCACTTCGATCTTTAGAAATGAGTACGCCAAGGTCCTTGAAAATTATGGCCTGATATGAATTATTACATGGTACATCGGGGGTGAAATCCACCAGGTTCTGACAGGTTCTGGAGAACCGGTAGTGGAAATTTTGAGCAGTTTGGAGAACCGGCAAATGCCATCTCTGGCTGGCCCCAGAGTTGGGTGGGGTGGAGATTTTGCAGTATCCTTCCCATGCTATGCCCACCAAGCCACACCACACCCACCACGTCCTCAGAACCAGTAGTAAAAAAATTTAGATTTCACCACTGTGGTACATGTATAGTTTCTGGCCATGTTCTCTAGATGCTTGATGACTCAAGTGATGTTGGCCAATTGGAGAAACACATTCAAAACCCAACTGAACTTTATATAAAAATGATTCCTCCCTTTTATAAGGATCTTCTTACAGTGGAGCTCTCGCCTCACAATCAGGAGGCTGTTGAGTTTGATCCTAGATAGCGGCAGATATTTCTTCCTCTGGGCATGATGAGAATATATTTGCTGTGAACCCTGCATTGGCGACAGGAAGGGCATCCGGCCAGTAAGCACTCAGCTCCATTCAGTTACCCAGAGTCCACCCCCGATGCAAGGGATTACGGGATCATAAAAAGACAATAAGGATCATCTCACTTTGAAACTATGGAAGATCTATCTTCTTACTTAAGCATAAATAAAAAGATATTAATCTACCTCTCTAGCTCAGATGCTATTTTAGCAGAAAAGACACCAGGCTAAGAACCTTCCTGTGGTTTATGGCTCACTCATCCATCTGTAGGCTTACATAGAGATTAACAGAGTTGGAAGGGAGCTTGTAGGTCATCTAGTCCAACCCCCCACCCAAGGAGGAGACCCTCCACCATTTCTGACAGATGGTAGTCCGGTCTCTTCTTGAAAGCCTCCAGGGATGAAGCTCCCACAACTCTGAAGGCAACTTCTGTTCCATGGGTTGATTGCTCTCCCAGTCAGAAAATTACTCCTTATTTCCAGGTTGAATCTCTCCTTGGTCAGTTTCCATCCATTATTCCTTGTCTGGACTTCAGCTGCTTTGGAAAATAGCTTGACCCCCTTCCTCCTCTCTGGGGCAGCCCCTCAAATATTGGAAGATGCTCTCCTGTCTCCCCTGGTCCTTCTCTTCACTAGACCAGCCAGGCCCAGTTCCTGCAACCGTTCATCGTATATTTTAGCCTCCGGTCCCTGCATCATCCTGGTTGCTCTTCTCTGCACTCTTTCTAGAGTCTCCACATCTTTTTTATAGTGTGGTGACCAAAACTGGATACAGGATTTTAGGTGTGGTCTTACTAAGGCTTTATAGAGTGATATTAGTACCTCCCTTGATCTTGATTGTATCACTCTATTCATGCAATTTAGGATTGCAGGTTTCACCCTGTTTATATGTGTATAGTGTATATGTTAAATATGCTTCCAAACCCTTGGTTGAAAACAAAGGTCTCACCCAGCATCACTCAAAGGCACACCCAACACTGCCCTTCTTCAAAGACCCATCCATTGGTTTTCTCAGCCTCCACATCTACCCTATGGATTGAGGGGACCCTAATTTGAACCCTGACCTTCTCTACAGATCGTTGGGAAGCCTTGATCTCTTCTTGCCATGACAGGCTCTCCCTCCTCAAGAAGGAGCTCTCCACCACGGCCGGGGCATGGAGAAGTTGGCTACTCTTCATTCTGTCCTTGGAGCTCCAAGCTGCCTGTCAAGACACGAGATCCAAGGTTTATGGAGATTCTCCTGGTTGTCCCAAAGGTGCTTTTTTTCAAATTGGATTTTGCTTTTCGCTTCTCATCCAAGGAGCTTCTTCCGTTCTGACTGGATGGTGGAGGATGGAACGATTTGTATTCTTTGCAGTCCTCTGGTCATTAGTGCTCTCTCTGAGTCATTGAGGCCACTTGGGGGTTTATCTGTATCCAAGTGGCTTCAATGATTCTCAGAAAGAGAGTGCTAAAGTCTAGTGGACTGAAAAGAATATAAATCCTTCCATTCCCCTCCAGCCAGTCAGAACTGAAGAAGCTTCTTAAATGAGAAGCGAATAGTCTTCAAGGGAAAACAAAAAAAACCCCAAGAAAATCCAGTTGCCTTTGTAAGGACCCTGGGTCACACGCAGTATCATACCCCTTCCTTCCCCTTCTTCAAAGACCCATCCACTGTTCTTCTCGGCTGTGGATTGAAGAGACCATAATTTAAAATATCCTTTGGAATCCGCTTGGTGATTAGTAATTCTACTTTATTCTGTAATCTATTGTTCTGTATTCTATTCTATTTTGTAATCCATTCTGCTATTCTATTCTATTCTATTCTATTCTATTCTATTCTATTCTATTCTATTCTATTCTATTCTATTCTATTCTATTCCTGTTCTGTTGTTCTGTTCTATTCTATTCTATTCTATTCTATTCTATTCTATTCTATTCTATTCTATTCTATTCTATTCTATTCCTGTTCTGTTCTGTTCTGTTGTTCTGTTCTATTCTATTCTATTCTATTCTATTCTATTCTATTCTATTCTATTCTATTCTATTCTATTCTATTCTATCCTATTCTATTCTATTCTATTCTATTCTTCTCCTTTCTTTCTTTATTCTGTTCTTCTCCTTTTTCTATTCTATTCTATTCTATTCTATTCTATTCTATTCTATTCTATTCTATTCTATTCTATTCTATTCTATTCTATTCTATTCTATTCTATTTTGTAATCCATTCTGCTATTCTATTCTATTCTATTCTATTCTATTCTATTCTATTCTATTCTATTCTATTCTATTCTATTCTATTCTATTCTATTCTATTCTATTTCTTATTCTATTCCTGTTCTGTTGTTCTGTTCTGTTCTATTCTATTCTATTCTATTCTATTCTATTCTATTCTATTCTATTCTATTCTATTCTATTCTATTCTATTCTATTCCTGTTCTGTTCTGTTCTGTTCTGTTCTGTTCTGTTGTTCTGTTCTATTCTATTCTATTCTATTCTATTCTATTCTATTCTATTCTATTCTATTCTATTCTATTCTATTCTATCCTATTCTATTCTATTCTATTCTTCTCCTTTCTTTCTTTATTCTGTTCTTCTCCTTTTTCTATTCTATTCTATTCTATTCTATTCTATTCTATTCTATTCTATTCTATTCTATTCTATTCTATTCTATTCTATTCTATTCTATTCTATTTCCTGTTCTGTTCTGTTCTGTTGTTCTGTTCTATTCTATTCTATTCTATTCTATTCTATTCTATTCTATTCCTGTTCTGTTCTGTTCTGTTGTTCTGTTCTATTCTATTCTATTCTATTCTATTCTATTCTATTCTATTCTATTCTATTCTATTCTATTCTATTCTATTCTATCCTATCCTATTCTATTCTATTCTCTATCTTCTCCTTTCTTTCTTTATTCTGTTCTTCTCCTTTTTCTATTCTATTCTATTCTATTCTATTCTATTCTATTCTATTCTATTCTATTCTATTCTATTCTATTCCTGTTCTGTTCTGTTCTGTTCTGTTTTATTCTATTCTGTTGTTCTGTTCTGTACTGTACTGTTCTATAATCTATTCTACTTTATTCTGTAATCTATTGTTCTGTTCTATTTTGTAATCTATTATGCTGTTCTGTTCTCCCATTCTGTTCTGTTCTGTTCTATTTTATTCTCTTCTATCGTTCTGTTCTGCTGTCTAGTCTAGTCTAGTCTGTAAGGGTTGTGTTTGGAAAAAGAATCCCTGTCCAATTTGGGCAGAAGAGAAGAACGCGAAGCTTTTGCTGCCTCTCCTGTAGGGTTTAATTCATCGCTCAATCTATGACACACATGTGGGAGATGTTTCTCCAGAAGGAGAACTCACAAACCCACTCATAACGGGACAACGTGAGAGAAGCTGAATGCAATTCCAGGAGTCACCCCAAGAGCTCTCCATGGGTCTCCTGGTTTTAATGTCAGCCAGGAGCCCAGAAAGGCTCCTTCCTCCATTTCCATCTCCATCTCCATCGATTCTTCCAGGACCACCCATACCTGGGGCTTCGTGGTCTGGCTTCTAAACACAGCTGAAGAGGGACGCAGCTGTGGGGGGCCAGAAGGTGCGACGAGGGTTTTCGCGCTGGTGGGCCGCACAGGGTGGGCCGAGGTTGAGGTGTTCTTCAACCTTGGGTAGGCCCAGTACTTCTTCTCATTCTCACTCGGCTGGGTCTCCACCTTCTTGACCTCAGCACTCTGGGGAGGGGGCTCTGCACTCATGGCGAACTCCTAAATTGAGAAACGAGATGGTCTCATTTCCGATAAAAGCTCGAGAAAAGATATTTGATGCAACAGCTGTTTCAGGAAGTTTAATCATGACAGATGCCCAATAAGCCATCATTACAAGTATATATATATATCTACATAGGACAGGAACCGGAAATACCTCACAGGAGCAGCTGAAGGCAGCTTCTCGAGAGGCAGGGAATGCATCTCAGACTAATCCTGCCAACACAGCAGACATAACCACTATAATGTCTTCCCTTTTCATATTAAGACAACTATCATGTATTAAAACATTATAAAACCTTATTAAACCTTACAAACATTATAAAACGTTGGGAAACATGCAAAGTTCCAATGCAAGCAACTATAACATGTTTCCTTTTCATATTAAGACAGCTATCACATAATAAAACACTCTGAACATTGTAAAAAAGTTCAATTGTAAAAGGGAACAATATCAATACTTTCTACAAATTAAGTCTGTCAGGGGGTCGCGAACATCGGCCGCTATGGGTGACGAGTGGCCCTCTTGCGCCAACTGAGGAAAGAAAGAAAGGATGGAAGGATGGAAGGAAAAGGAAGGAAGGAAAAGAAAGGAAGAAAAAAAGGAAGGAAGGAAGGAAGGAAGGAAGGAAGGAAGGAAGGAAGGAAGGAAGGAAGGAAGAAGGAAGGAAGGAAGGAAGGAAAAGAAGGAAGAAAGGAAAAGGAAGGAAGGAAGGAAAAGAAAGAAAGAA
>CM075960.1:5792558-5845069 GCA_038048745.1 Coluber constrictor foxii
TCTAAATTATCTATGCCCAAAATTTGGAGTCTGGTGGCATAAGGTATTTTATTGCAGTTAGAGGAATGGAGGACTCTTCTCGTGAAATATCTCTGGACTCTCTTGATTGTATTTATGTCCGATATGCAGTGCGGGTTCCAGACAGATGTGCTGTATTCAAGAATTGGTCTAGCAAATGTGTTGCATGCTCCAGTTAGTAGTACAACATTACCAGAGAAGAAGCTACACAAGATTAGGTTAACAACTCTTCATGCCTTTTTGGCAATGTTGTTACAGTGGGCTCGGGCACTTCGATCTTTAGAAATGAGTACTTCAAGGTCCTTGAAAATTATGGCCTGATATGAATTATTACATGGTACATCGGGGGTGAAATCCACCAGGTTCTGACAGGTTCTGGAGAACCGGTAGTGGAAATTTTGAGCAGTTTGGAGAACCGGCAAATGCCATCTCTGGCTGGCCCCAGAGTTGGGTGGGGATGGAGATTTTGCAGTATCCTTCCCATGCTATGCCCACCAAGCCACACCACACCCACCACGTCCTCAGAACCAGTAGTAAAAAAATTTAGATTTCACCACTGTGGTACATGTATAGTTTCTGGCCATGTTCTCCAGATGCTTGATGACTCAAGTGATGTTGGCCAATTGGAGAACACATTCAAAACCCAACTGAACTTTATATAAAATGATTCCTCCCTTTTATAAGGATCTTCTTACAGTGGAGCTCTCGCCTCACAATCAGGCGGCTGTGAGTTTGATCCTAGATAGCGGCAGATATTTCTTCCTCTGGGCATGATGAGAATATATTTGCTGTGAACCCTGCATTGGCGACAGGAAGGGCATCCGGCCAGTAAGCACTCAGCTCCATTCAGTTACCCAGAGTCCACCCCGATGCAAGGGATTATAAGATCATAAAAAGACAATAAGGATCATCTCACATTGAACTATGGAGATCTATCTTTTTACTTAAGCATAAATAGAAAGATATTAATCTACCTCTCTAGCTCAGATGCTATTTTAGCTAAGAACCTTCCTGTGGTTTATGGCTCACTCATCCATCCGTAGGCTTACATAGAGATTTACAAAGTTGGAAGGGAGCTTGTAGGTCATCTAGTCCAACCCCCCACCCAAGGAGGAGACCCTCCACCATTTCTGATAGATGGTAGTCCAGTCTCTTCTTGAAAGCCTCCAGGGATGAAGCTCCACAACTTCTGAAGGCAACTTCTGTTCCATGGGTTGATTGCTCTCCCAGTCAGAAATTACTCCTTATTTCCAGGTTGAATCTCTCCTTGGTCAGTTTCCATCCATTATTCCTTGTCTGGCCTTCAGGTGCTTTGGAGAATAGCTTGACCCCCTTCCTCCCTCTCTGTGGCAGCCCCTCAAATATTGGAAGATGCTCTCCTGTCTCCCCTGGTCCTTCTCTTCCTAGACCAGCCATGCCCAGTTCCTGCAACCGTTCATCGTATATTTTAGCCTCCGGTCCCCCTCATCATCCTGGTTGCTCTTCTCTGCACTCTTTCTAGAGTCTCAACATCTTTTTATAGTGTGGTGACCAAAACTGGATGCAGGATTTTAGGTGTGGTCTTACTAAGGCTTTATAGAGTGGTATTAGTACCTCCCTTGATCTTGATTGTATCCCTCTGTTAATGCAATTTAGGATTGCATTGGCTTTTTTGGCTGCGACCGCACACAGCTGGCTCCTATTTAGGTGGTTGTCCACTAAGACTCCAAGATCCCCCTCATGGTTCCTGCTATTAAGCCTGGTTTGACCCAATCCGTATGTGTATAGTGTATATGTTATATATGCTTCCAAACCTTGGTTGAAACAAAGGTCTCATCCAGCATCACACAAGGACACCCAACACCTGCCCTTCTTCAAAGACCCATCCATTGGTTTTCTCAGCCTCCACATCTACCCTATGGATTGAGGGGACCCTAATTTGAACCCTGACCTTCTCTACAGATCGTTGGGAAGCCTTGATCTCTTCTTGCCATGACAGGCTCTCCCTCCTCAAGAAGGAGCTCTCCACCACGGCCGGGGCATGGAGAAGTTGGCTACTCTTCATTCTGTCCTTGGAGCTCCAAGCTGCCTGTCAAGACACGAGATCCAAGGTTTATGGAGATTCTCCTGGTTGTCCAAAGGTGCTTTTTTTCAAATTGGATTTTGCTTTTCGCTTCTCATCCAAGGAGCTTCTTCCGTTCTGACTGGATGGTGGAGGATGGAACGATTTGTATTCTTTGCAGTCCTCTGGTCATTAGTGCTCTCTCTGAGTCATTGAGGCACTTGGGGTTTATCTGTATCCAAGTGGCTTCAATGATTCTCAGAAAGAGAGTGCTAAAGTCTAGTGGACTGAAAAGAATATAAATCCTTCCATTCCCCTCCAGCCAGTCAGAACTGAAGAAGCTTCTTAAATGAGAAGCGAATAGTCTTCAAGGAAAACAAAAAAACCCCAAGAAAATCCAGTTGCCTTTGTAAGGACCCTGGGTCACACGCAGTATCATACCCCTTCCCTCTTCTTCTTCAAAGACCCATCCACTGTTCTTCTCAGCTGTGATTGAAGAGACCATAATTTAAAATATCCTTTGCAATCTGCTTGGTGATTAGTAATTCTACTTTATTCTGTAATCTATTGTTCTGTATTCTATTCTATTTTGTAATCCATTCTGCTATTCTATTCTATTCTATTCTATTCTATTCTATTCTATTCTATTCTATTCTATTCTATTCTATTCTATTCTATTCTATTCTATTCTATTCTATTCTATTCCTGTTCTGTTGTTCTGTTCTATTCTATTCTATTCCTGCTCTGTTCTGTTGTTCTGTTCTATTCTATTCTATTCTATTCTATTCTATTCTATTCTATTCTATTCTATTCTATTCTATTCTATTCCTGTTCTGTTGTTCTGTTCTATTCTATTCTATTCTATTCTATTCTATTCTATTCTATTCTATTCTATTCTATTCTATTCTATTCTATTCTATTCCTGTTCTGTTCTGTTGTTCTGTTTTATTCTATTCTATTCTATTCTATTCTATTCTATTCTATTCTATTCTATTCTATTCTATTCTATTCTATTCTTCTCCTTTCTTTCTTTATTCTGTTCTTCTCCTTTTTCTATTCTATTCCATTCTATTCTATTCTATTCTATTCTATTCTATTCTATTCTATTCTATTCTATTCTATTCCTGTTCTGTTGTTCTGTTCTATTCTATTCTATTCTATTCTGTTCTGTTCTGTTCTGTTCTATTCTATTCTATTCTATTCTATTCTATTCTATTCTATTCTATTCCTGTTCTGTTCTGTTGTTCTGTTCTATTCTATTCTATTCTATTCTATTCTATTCTATCTATTCTATTCTATTCTATTCTATTCTTCTCCTTTCTTTCTTTATTCTGTTCTTCTCCTTTTTCTATTCTATTCTATTCTATTCTATTCTATTCTATTCTATTCTATTCTATTCTATTCTATTCTATTCTATTCTATTCTATTCTATTCCTGTTCTGTTCTGTTCTGTTCTGTTTTATTCTATTCTGTTGTTCTGTTCTGTACTGTACTGTTCTATAATCTATTCTACTTTATTCTGTAATCTATTGTTCTGTTCTATTTTGTAATCTATTCTGCTGTTCTGTTCTCCCATTCTGTTCTGTTCTGTTCTATTGTATTCTCTTCTATCGTTCTGTTCTGCTGTCTAGTCTAGTCTAGTCTGTAAGGGGTTGTGTTTGGAAAAAGAATCCCTGTCCAATTTGGGCAGAAGAGAAGAATGCGAAGCTTTTGCTGCCTCTCCTGTAGGGTTAATTCATCGCTCAATCGATGACACACATGTGGGAGATGTTTCAGCCCCATGTTCCAGGAAGGAGAAACCACAAACCCACTCATAACGGGACAACATGAGAGAAGCTGAATGCAATTCCAGGAGTCACCCCAAGAGCTCTCCATGGGTCTCCCGGTTTTAACGTCAGCCAGGAGCCCAGAAAGGCTCCTTCCTCCATCTCCATCTCCATCTCCATCTCCATCGATCTTCCAGGACCACCCATACCTGGGGCTTCGTGGTCTGGCTTCTAAACACAGCTGAAGAGGGACGCAGCTGTGGGGGGCCAGAAGGTGCGACGAGGGTTTTCGCGCTGGTGGGCCGCACAGGGTGGGCCGAGGTTGAGGTGTTCTTCAACCTTGGGTAGGCCCAGTACTTCTTCTCATTCTCACTCGGCTGGGTCTCCACCTTCTTGACCTCAGCACTCTGGGGAGGGGGCTCTGCACTCATGGCGAACTCCTAAATTGAGAAACGAGATGGTCTCATTTCGATAAAAGCTCGAGAAAAGATATTTGATGCAACAGCTGTTTCAGGAAGTTTAATCATAAGACAGATGCCCAATAAGCCATCATTACAAGTATATATATATATCTACATAGGACAGGAACCGGAAATACCTCACAGGAGCAGCTGAAGGCAGCTTCTCGAGAGGCAGGGAATGCATCTCAGACTAATCCTGCCAACACAGCAGACATAACCACTATAATGTCTTCCCTTTCATATTAAGACAACTATCATGTATTAAAACATTATAAAACCTTATTAAACCTTACAAACATTATAAAACATTGGGAAACATGCAAAGTTCCAATGCAAGCAACTATAACATGTTTCCTTTTCATATTAAGACAGCTATCACATAATAAAACACTCTGAAACATTGTAAAAAAGTTCAATTGTAAAAGGGAACAATATCAATACTTTCTACAAATTAAGTCTGTCAGGGGGTCGCGAACATCGGCCGCTATGGGTGACGAGTGGCCCTCTTGCGCCAACTGAGGAAAGAAAGAAAGGATGGAAGGATGGAAGGAAAAGGAAGGAAGGAAAAGAAAGAAAGAAAAAAGGAAGGAAGGAAGGAAGGAAAAAGAAGGAAGAAAGGAAAAGAAAGAAAGGGTGGAAGGAAAAGGAAGGAAGGAAGGAAAAGAAAGAAAGAAAGAAAGAAAAAGAAAAAAGGAAGGAAGGAAAGAAAGAAAAGAAAGAAAGAAAGGGTTGAAGGATGGAAGGAAAAGGAAGGAAGGAACAAGAAGGAAGAAAAGAAAGAAAGGATGGAAGGGTGAAGGAAAAGAAAGAAAGGAAGGAAAAGAAAGAAAGAAAGAAAGAAAGAGAAAAAAAGAAAGAAAGAAAGAAAGAAAGAAATAAAAGAAAGAAAGAAAGAAAGAAAGAAAGAAAGAAAGGGTGGAAGGGTGAAGGAAAAGGAAGGAAGGAAGAAGGAAGGAAGGCAGGAAGGAAGGAAGGAAGGAAGGAGGGAAGGAAGGAAGGAGAAAAAGAAAGAGAAAGGATGGAAGGGTGGAAGGAAAAGAAAGAAAAAGAAAAAATGGAAGGAAGGAAAAGAAAGGAAGGAAGGAAGGAAGGAAGAAGGAAGGAAGGAAGGAAGGAAGGAAAAGAAAGGAAGAAAAAGAAAGGAAGGGTGGAAGGAAAAGGAAGGAAGGAAGGAAGGAAGGAAGGAAGGAAGGAAGGAAGGAAGGAAGGAAGGAAGGAAGGAAGGAAGGAAGGAAGGAAGAAAAAACAAGCTGAGGGAGCATCAAGGACCACATAAATGTCTTCCTCTTCTCTTTCTCCTCTTCTTCTTCCTTTCCACAAACCCCCCTCCACCCTTCAAGCACTGATGACGTTCCCTAGTTGGGCCATGAAACATCTGCATGAAAACCGTCAAGTTCCGAGCGCAGAGACCCCACCGTTCAATCCCAAACTAAAAATAATCTGTCCTATTGGCTTCCACCTTATTCTGGAGGAAGGGGTCCCTTGAGGTAGCCATGGAAATCCAGCCTTTGGGCAGGGGCTAAAGGGCAACCCCTCCCCCCATGGAAGCCCTCTGTACCTACCCGTTTGGGAGTGAGCGCCAGAGGACTCTCGGAGGCGTTGAAGCGGCAGAAGGCTTGCCCAGAGTTGACATACCAGAGGACAATGTCTCCGTTGCTGGAGGAGGTGACCAGAAGCTTATTGCGTACCCATCCATGGAGATGATGTCCTCCGCGTGGTAGGACTTCCAGTGCTTGCATTCAATCACGTTGTTCTCGTCTTTGGAGTCTCTGCTCACAAGGAAGAAAGAACCTCCTCATCCCAGAGCTAAAATAAGGGGAAGGACCGGCATCTCTCCTCCTCCCCCACCCCAAGAGAAAGGCAGAAGAGCCATCCATCTCAACCCTTCTTCTCAGTTTCTACCCTTCGTCTTTCTCCTCCTCCTCTCCACAAACCCCACTCTCTTCTAGCCTTGATGTGGTTCCCTAGTTGGGTTATGGAACATCTGCAAGAAAATCACCAAGCTCAGAGAGTACCAGGGACCTTATACTCATTGTCATCCTCCTCCTCTTCTCTGCAAACCCCACTCCCTTCTAACACTGATGATGCTACCTAGTTGGGTCATGGAACATCTGCAAGAAAACAATGCAGCTCAGAGAACAACTCTGGGAAATATCTGTAACTCCACTCTCAGTTACAAATATTGTCTTCTGTTGGTCTTTTCTGGTTCAGAGAAAGCCATCTCCAGGGTTCAGAAAACAGGCCTTCTCAGTTCTTCTCAGGAAGCCTGAAACCCACTAAAGCAAGTTTTGCATGACTTCTTCCCACCCTGTTCCTGGAGTATTTGACCTCAGGAGCTCTGGGTGAAAAAGCAGAGGCCATATCACCCAACCCAACCCAACCGTTCTTCTCTTCCTCACTGTTTCTTCCCCCCACCCATCTGAAAACAGAAAAGTTCTCCCAAGTTGGCTTTAACTTACCGGTACCACGTCACTCTCTTGGTCCAATCTGTAATAAAAATCCTGTGGTTCATATAAAAGATGCAGTTGGTCTGTTGGAAAGAGAACGAAAAGAAAAGGAGGAGGAAGGAGGGTAGGAAGCAATCTGCATGGAGAAGGGGACCTTGGAGGTCTTCTAGTCCAACCTCTGTTGTGGCTCCGTTTGCCTGAGCCTGCGTCATCAGCAGGGGAGGACTCTGAGAACGAGGGAGAGGAGTTGGCAAGGCCTCCTTCTCCAGAACCCTCCTCTCTGGCAATGCCTCCAGAGGACACAGAAGGGCAGGATAGGCCCAGAGCCAAGCTCATCCCCGCAGCCACAGGAGGACATTGATGAGGGGAGTGAGTTTTGGCTGGATCCTCGCCAGCGTTGGAGAGACAGGAGAGCCCAGAAGAGGAAAAGGCGTGGTCGTGATTAGCTGGTGGACCACACCCCACAGGCTATAAAAGAGAGGGATTGCAGCCTGTATCTTTGTGATGGACAAAACAAAGATTCATGGATCCCGGTTTCGAATCTGCCCTGTGTCTCAGCTCTGGACATTTGGTGGTGTGTATTTGACTGAACTATTAATAAAGGCTTTGGTAAGCAGCTGCGGGGATTGCTGCCAAGCTTTTTATCAGCTTACTTGATTGCCTGCCAGTTCATTAGATTCTGACTGTTTGAGGGGGTGTATTTCCTGGGAGTGGGGCCAGAACAACCCCCTGCTCAATCCGGAGACCTTATACTGTTTCATACAATTGCCTGTCCAGTCCCTTCTTTAAAAGGAGGTCAACTTATTTTCCAAAGCACCTGAGGGCAAGACAAGAAACAACGGATGGAAACTAAACAAGGAGAGAAGCAACTTGGAATTAAGGAGAAACTTCCTAACGGTGAGAACAATTAACCAGTGGAACTGCTTGCACCAGAAGTTGTGGGTCCTCCATCACTGGAGGTTTTTAAGAAGAGACTGGGCAGCCATATGTCCAGAAGGAAACTATGTCTCACTTATTTTGGTCAATGTCATGCAGGAAAATTCACTGGAGAAAGCAATTATAGTTGGAAGAGGTAAACAGAAACATGTTTTTTCAGAAGGCAACTGGGCTTTCTTGTTGCTTTGAAGACATTTTGCTTCTCATCCAAGAAGCTTCTTCAGCTCTGACTGGATGTGAGGAATAGAAAGTTTTATACTCCTTGCAGATAGCTGGTCGATTGCATCTTTTTAGAGAGTCATTGAGGCCACTTGGAGATTTGTCGTGTCCTCAGGGTCATCTTGTGGTGCAAATGGGTGTGGAGCCTTCTTCGGATCTGCGGATGTCTCACTGCATTGTACCGTGTACCCCCAAGGATAAAACACCCAGACACACACTGAGCATCGTGGTATATGCAGTACAATGCAGTGAGATATGTGTAGATCTGTATATTGGGGGAAACAAAACAGCCACTTCACAAACACATGGCAGAACGTAAGAGAAAAAACCAATCAGGATTAGATTCGGCTGTCCATCTGCATTTAGAAGACAAAGGCCACTCATTTGAAGACAGCAAAGTTCACATTTTGGATGGAGGGGACTACTGGTTTGGAAGAGGGGTCAAAGAGGCCACCTATGTCCAAATTGAACAGCCCCTCCCTCAAAGAAGGGAAGGGATATGACATCATCTATCTCAGTGGTGAAATCCAATTTTTTGTCTACCGGTTCTGTGGGCATGGCTTGCTGGGCGTGGCATGGGTGTGGCAGGGGAAGGATACTGCAAAATCCCCATTCCCGACCTCAAACCGAGCAACATGTATAGGCAGTACAATGCAGTGAACATTGCAGTTCTGAGCATTGGGGAAACAAAACCACCACTTCACAAACGCATGGCACAACATAGGAGAACAAACACATCAGGACGAGATCCAGCAGTCATCTGCATTTAAAAAGACAAAGGCCCCTCTTTTGAAGACAGCAAAGTCCACATTTTGGACAGAGAGGACCACTAGTTTGAAAGAGAGGTCAAGAGGTTACCTGTCAGGGTTCCAAGTAATAGATCCATTGCAAGCAAAAACTCTGAGGCAGTTAGATTCCTCAAAGTATTCTCATATTGCCACATATCTGGTGAAAACTGACACTGAGGGATCCCATGGTTTTCATCTAATTAAAAGTGAAAGTTTTGCCCCCAATTCCAATCAATCAATCACATGTCCAATCAAGGCAGCATCTGCTGGTCAGGTGACATCACTCCTCTTCTCGGCCAGGTGTGAGATGTCCTTGCTTCCCAAGAGAAAGCATTTGTTTTGACTACATTGCCCCCAACTATCTCTAATCCCCACTCCCTGTCGCTCAGCTCCAGTGTGGCAGCACTGAAGCTCCCAGATGGCTTCAACCAGGCCAGCTTCAGGGTTGACACCATCTATGTCAGAATTGACATAGACCTCCCTCAACAGAGGGGGAGGATACAACGTCATCTACTTCCAGTCTACAACAGGGTCCTTTCAACAGTTCCAAGGCTCCACATCCATTTGCACCACTCAGGGGACCCTGAGGACACAGAGAAACCCCAAGTGGCCTCAATGACCCTCTAAAACAATGTTTCTCAACCTTGGAAGCTGGAAGATGGGTGGACTTCAACTCCCAGAATCCCCCAGCCAGGGGGATTCTGGGAGTTGAAGTCCACCCATCTTCCAGCTTCCAAGGTTGAGAAACACTGCTCTAAGGGATGCCAATGACCAGCTGTCTGCAAGGAGCATCAATCCTTCCCTTCCCCACCATCCAGTCAGAGCTGAAGAAGCTTCTGGATGAGAAGCAAAACGTCTTCAAAGAAAAACCAAAAAGTCCAGTCGCCTCTTGGAAAAGCAGCACCTTTGGGACCTTGGATCATACTATACACCAACCTTGGTCCTTCCACCCACCTCTGTCTTCTCCTCAAAGGGAATCTCCATCAGGCAAGCCCCGTTGTTGAAGTTCCACAGTTTGATCATCCCGTTTTTCAGAGCGGTGATGAGTCGTCGTTCCGGCGGATCGAAGATCATGGCGGTCATCTCAGGGCTTGGTCTGAGGTGGTGGTGAACTCCATAATCTTCTGTCCTGTCATGACATCCCAAACAGTGACCATCCCGTTGTAATAACCGCTGACGGCCTGTGGGGGAAATGTCCCAGAATCAATTGGGTCAGATGACCGTGGTTGGGGTTGGACTAGAAGACCTCTAAGGTGCTTCCCAATTCTGCTGTTGATGGAGCTTCTCCGTCATCCAAGCCACAGTTGACCCAAAGCTGCTTTTGTTTCAAGAGGCAAACTGGACTTTCTGGTTTTTCTGTGAAGATGTTTTGCTTCTCATCCAAGAAGCTTCTTCAGTTCTGACTAAACAGTGGATGAATCCTTCCCTTCCCCACCATCCTGAAGAAGCTTCTTGGATGAAAACAGAAATTTCTTCAAAGAAAAACCAGAACGTCCAGTTGCCTCTTGAAAAAGCACCAATTCTGTAATTCTCTCTGAAGTGTGAAATGTCTGGGTAGCACTACTCCACGTTTACATACTCAATATTTAAGTGAAACAACCCAGCTGTCTGAGGTAACTTACAAAATGGCGGACAGCCCCTCGAATATTTGAAGATGCTATCATATCTCCCCTTGTTCTCCTCTTCATTAATCTAAACATACCCAGTTCCTGCAACCGTTTTTCATATGTTTTTTCTTTATATATATATATATTTTTTTTTTTTTAAAACATAAACATAAAATACATCTTTTCAAATCGAAGCATTGATCCGGTCATAAATTGGTACAAATCACTAACAAATCTTAATTTCAATTTTAAAAAAAATTTGATTTATACACCGCCCTTCTCCGGAGACTCAGGGCGGCTTACAATGCGTGAAGCAATAGCCTTCCTACTTTTGTATATTGTACACAAAGTCAGCTTATTGCCCCCACAAACTGGGTCCTCAATTGACCCACCTTAGAAAGGATGGAAGGCTGAGTCAACCTTGAGCCTGGTGAGATTCGAACTTACAATAATTGCAGACAGCTGGTGTTAATCACAATGCTTTTAGTCTGCTGAGCCACCAGGCCCAGCCACCAGGCCAATTAACACAACTTAATATTTTACTCAATTATTTCCCTAAATTCCATCTATTTAATAATGCTGTTGTCCCAAAAACCCATTACTTAAATCTTTAAATCCTAACCAAATATCATTTCATTTTTCTATTTCTTTTACAATATAAATCATTACAATTATTATAAGCCTTTAAACAATATTTTAACTGTTGCTCCCAATATAATCATCTTCATTGCTGTTTATCCCTTGTTTTTGCTGTCATACGCTGCATAATCATTATTATTATTTTACTGTTAATCCCAACATAATCATTTTATTTTTACTGCTATTGTTACTGTTTTCATATGTTTTATCCTCCGGTCCTTTAATCGTCTTTGTTGCTCTTCTCTGCACTCTAGAAAGAGTGCAGAGAAAAGCAATAAAGAGTCCCATCATTTTAATTTTGAAAACGTTTCGCTTTTCATCCAAGAAGATTCTCCGGTTCCTTGGATGAGAAGCAAAACATTTTGAAAGAAGAAAACCAAGTCAAAAACCAAGAAGGTGGAAAAAGCACCTTTGAAACATCCCTTCAAGTCCTTGATTCCACATTTCAAAATCTCCTTTGCTTGAAAAAGCACTTTGACTGCAACAATCCACCTGGGTCAAATTTGTCACCTGTTTGAAGATCTTATTGTAGAGTGCACAACACAGCAGAGGTTCTTGGGTCTTGAGTTCCGTCTCGCTGAATTCAGCGCCGAAGAATAACCCGATCTGGAGTAAAATGGGACCAGGTGTCAGGCTGAAGCTCAAAGATAAGACAGCGAGACCCATCGAGTCAGGGGGATGGACTAGAAGACCTCCAAGGTCCCTTCCAATTCTATTATTCTGTGTTCTATGTTCTCGGGAGTCCAATTCTTTATTAGTCTGCATCTAAGGGACGGAATCTTGCCAGAGAGAGAAGGAGAAAGAGGAGAAGCAGAAGCAGAAGCAGAAGCAGAAGCAGAAGCAGAAGCAGAAGCAGAAGAGAAGCAGAAGCAGAAGCAGAAGCAGAAGCAGAAGCAGAAGCAAGAGGAGGAGGAGGAGGAGGAGGAGGAGGAGGAGGAGGAGGAGGAGGAGGAGGAGAAGGAGAAGGAGAAGGAGAAGGGGAAGGGGAAGGGGAAGGAGGAGGAGGAGGAGGGAGGAGAGGAGGAGGAGGAGGAGGAGGAGGAGGAGGAGGAGGAGGAGGAGAAGGAGAAGGAGAAAGAGAAGCAGAAGGAGGAGGAGAAGGAGGAGGAGGAGGAGGAGGAGGAGGAGGAGGAGGAGGAGGAGGAGGAGGAGAAGGAGAAGGAGAAGGAGAAGGAGGAGGAGGAGGAGGAGGAGGAGGAGGAGAAGGAGAAGGAAGAGGAGGAGGAGGAGAGGAGAAGGAGGAGGAGAAGGAGAAAGAAGAGGAGGAGGAGGAGGGGAGGGAGGAGGAGAAGGAGAAGGAGAAGGAGAAGCGGAAGGGGAAGGGGAAGGAGGAGGAGAAGGAGAAGGAGAAGGAGGAGGAGGAGGAGGAGGAGAAGGGGAAGGGAAGGAAGAGGAGGAGGAGGAGGAGGAGGAGAGGAGGAGAGAGGAGAGGAGGAGGAGAAAAGGAGAAGGAGAAGCAGAAGGGGACAGGAGAAGGAGGAGGAGGAGGAGGAGGAGGAGGAGGAGGAGGAGGAGGAGGAGGAGGAGGAGGAGAAGGAGAAGGAGGAGGAGAAGGAGAAGGAAGAGGAGGAGGAGGAGAGGAGGAGGAGGAGGAGGAGAGGAGGAGAGGAGGAGGAAGAGGAGAAGGAGAAGGAGAAGGAGGAGGAGGAGGAGGAGGAGGAGGAGGAGGAGGAGGAGGAGGAGGAGGAGGAGAAGGAGAAAGAGAAGGAGGAGGAGGAGGAGGAGGAGGAGGAGGAGGAGAAGGAGAAGGAAGAGGAGGAGGAGGAGGAGAAGGAGAAGGAGAAAGAGAAGGAGAAGGAGAAGGAGGAGGAGGAGGAGGAGGAGGAGAAGGAGAAGGAGAAGGAAGAGGAGGAGGAGGAGGAGAGGAGGAGGAGGAGGAGGAGGAGAGGAGAAGGAGGAGAGAGGAGGAGAGGAGGAGGAGGAGGAGGAGGAGGAGAAGAGGAAGAGGAGGAGAGGAGGAGGAGGAGAGGAGGAGAAGGAGAAGGAAGAGGAGGAGGAGGAGGAGGAGGGAAGGAGGAGGAGGAGGAGAGGAGGAGAGGAGGAGGAAGAGGAGGAGAAGGAGAAGGAGAAGGAGAAGGAGAAGGAGAAGGAGAAGGAGAAGGAGAAGGAGAAGGAGAAGGAGAAGGAGAAGGAGAAGGAGAAGGAGAAGGAGAAGGAGAAGCAGAAGCAGAAGCAGGAGGAAGAGGAGGAAGAGGAGGAGAGGAGGAGGAGGAGAAGGAGGAGGAGGAGAAGGAGAAGGAGGAGGAAGAGGAGGAGGAGGAGGAGGAGAGGAGGAGGAGGAGGAGAAGGAGAAGGAGAAGGAGAAGGAGAAGGAGAAGGAGAAGGAGAAGGAGAAGGAGAAGGAGAAGGAGAAGGAGAAGGAGAAGGAGAAGGAGAAGGAGAAGGAGAAGGAGAAGGAATGGTGGGTTCCTTGGTGCTCTCTGGGCTTGGTGATTTTCTTGCAAACATTTCATGACCCAACTAGGTAACCTCATCAGTGCTAGAAGGGAGGGGGGGTCTCTCAATTTATAGACAAGCGGCTTGCCCTGGTAGTGTCCGTGGGGCTGTCCTTGGTGGTTTCCCGTGACCAACTCAGGCCAACAAGCCGACATTCACCCTCGTCTAACCTTGTAAGTGGCACAGATCAAGATATTCTGATGTCGGTGATAGTAGACGGAGGAGATGGGGCAGTTGCCCAGCGGGACATTCCGGCCATGAATCGACTGCAGGCAGAAGTGATCCAGCAGATCCCAGACACGAATATTCTGGAGACGGAAGAAGAGAAGGTCTAGAAGGAAAGCAGATCCCATTCCCAAGCCAGGATCACCAGCCAAAAATCCAGTAGAGCAGTGTGTCTCAACCTTGGAAGCTTGAAGATGGGTAGACTTCAACTCCCAGAATCCCCCAGCCAGCTGGCTGGGGGATTCTGGGAGTTGAAGTCCACCCATCTTCAAGCTACCAAGGTTGAGAAACACTGCAGTAGAGGGGATCCTCGATTTACAACATTTCATTTAGTGACCAAAGTTACAGCAGCACTGAAAAAAGTGACTTTTCACACTTACGACGGTTGCAGCATCCCCGTGGTCGCATGATCAAAATTCAGACGCTTGGAACACTGACTCACGTTTATGACGGTCGCGGTGTCCTGGGGTCACGCGATCCCCTCTTGCAACCTTCTGACAAAGCCAAGTCAATGGGGAAGCCAGATTCATTTAACGACCGTGTTATTAATTTAAGAACGGCAGTGGTTCACTTAACAACCGTGGCCAGAAAGGTCGTAAAATGAGGCAAAATTCACTTAAAAGCAGTCTCTCACTTAGCAGCAGAATTTGGGGGGGCTCAATGGTGGCTGTAAGTCGAGGACTTCTTGTGGGGAATGTTGATACTCGGTGTGATCCCCAGATTAGAATTTAGTTTTTTGAGGTAGAACAGTGAATCGGTCGTAAATCGAGGACCGCTCAATATACAATCATAATTAGGCCCAGATTTTCTGTTGTAAGTCAGGATGGTCATAAAGCAAGTCATTGCATGACCAGACCTGATTTCATGACCATTTTTACCACCGTCACTAAGCGAATCCAGTCTCCCTGGTTGACGTTATCTGTCAATAATAATAATAATAAGGATTGCCAGGTACCCAAATTGTGATCGTGGGACTAAGAGATTGCTGTGACGGTCGTACGTGCGAGGACGGACCATAAAGCCCATCCTAACTTTGAACCGTCGTTAAGCGAAACATCGTAAGTCGGGGACTATCTTGATAAGCTCCCTCTGCCTCACCTTGTCTTTCGAGATGCTGACGATGGTTTTCTTCTGCCCGTTGATCATGATGTGAGTGACAGCTGTCAGGTGGCCCTTGAGCTGAGTGATGGGGCTGTTGGTGACGTACGGATTCCAGATTCGGATCAGGGGATCGTAGCCCCCCGTCACTGGCAGGAGAAGACCAAAATAAACCATGGCTCAAGAGAAGAACAGAGTTGGAAGAGATTTGCTCCAGCAGATCTATATCGAGGTTGTCCAACTTCGGGAACTTTAAGATTTGTGTAGTTCAACTCCCAGCTGGCTGGGGAATTCTGAGAATTGAACTCCACAAGTCTTAAAAGTTTGCAAAGTTGGATAGCCTCACTCTAACACCATTCCTGACAAACCCCCGTCCAGTCTCTTCCTGAAGACCTCCAGGGATAGAGCACCCACAACTTCTAGTGGCAAGCAGTTCCAACTGATTTCAGAAAGAAACCAGCAGAAAGCTTTCAAGAAGAGACGGGAATGCCATCTGTCAGAAATGGTGTAGGGTCTCCTGCCGGGGCAGTGGGTTGATTTTTTTTTTTAAATTAGATTTATATGCCGCCCTTCTCCGGAGACTCAGGGCGGCTTACAAAGCGTTAAGCAATAGCCTTCATACTTTTGTATATTTATACAAAGTCAGCTTATTGCCCCCACAAACTGGGTCCTCAATTGACCTACCTTAGAAAGGATGGAAGGCTGAGTCAACCTTGAGCCTGGGGAGATTCGAACTTACAGTAATTGCAGGCAGCTGGATTTTTTTATTTTCTTTCTTTCTCTTTCTTTCTTCCTTCCTTCCTTCCTTCCTATGCCGCCCTTCTCCGGAGACTCAGGGCGGCTTACAATGCGTTAAGCAATAGCCTTCCTACTTTTCTATATTTATACAAAGTCAGCTTATTGCCCCCACAAACTGGGTCCTCAATTTACCCACTTTAGAAAGGATGGAAGGCTGAGTCAACCTTGAGCCTCGAACTCGCATAATTGCAGACAGCTGGGTGTTAATAACAGGCTATCTAGCCCATCGAGCTATCTGAGGCTGATTGATTGATTGATTGATTAAATTTATATACCGCCCTTCTCCCGTGGGACTCAGGGTGGTGTACAGCCAAGATAAAAAGACAATAAACCCTACAACATTTAAAACCCATTTAAAACAAAATTAAACAAAGTTTGGCTTTCTTAGATAAAAACCCATAATTTAAAATACCCCGTCCAAATTATTTTAGTCAGCCAGGCCAGCCTGTTGAAATAGCAGGAGCTTAAGGGCGAAAGGTACGGAGATCGGGAATCATATGTATGCCAGGGGGCAGTTCATTCCAGAGGGCAGGTGCCCCCACAGAGAAGGCTCTCCCCCTGGGGGTCGCCAGTCTACATTGTTTAACCGACAGCACCCTGAGGAGCCCCTCTCTGTGGGAGCATGTTGGTCAGTGGGAGGCTATTGGTGGCAGAAGGCGGTCCCGTAAGTATCCGGGTCCTAAGCCATGGAGCGCTTTAAAGGTGGTACCCAACACCTTGAACTGCACCCGGAAGACCACTGGGAGCCAGTGCAGCTCGCGCAGGAGAGGTGTCACATGGGTGCCTCGAGTCGCTCCCATAATCCCCCGTGCGGCCGCATTCTGGACCAGTTGGAGCCTCCGGGTGCACTCCGGGTTGGACTAGATGACCTACAAGGTCCCTTTCAACTCTGCTAAACTGAAAAAACTGAATTGTTTAATTGTCCTCACTGTCAGGAAATCTCTCCTTAGTTCTAGGTTGCTTCTCTCCTTGGATTAGTTTCCATCTGTTGCTTCTTGTCCTGCCTTCGGGGGCTTTGGAGAATAGCTTGACCCCCCCCCCTTCTTTGGGGCAGCCCTTCAAATCTTGGAAGACGGCTATCCTGTCATTCCCTAGTCTTCCTTTTCATTAAACGTGACATACCCAATTCCAGCAACCGTGCTTCGTACTTTTTAGCCTCCAGCCTTTTAATCGTCTTTTGATTGATTAGGAGGACACCTAAATGCACCAGGTGAGCCTTTCAAAGGAGGGGTTGAGGACCACCTACCCACAATGTTCATTTCGGCGGAGTAATCAAAGCAGAGAATCCCCTTCCGCAGGACAATCAAAGCCGACCTGGGGAAACAGGAAGCAGCCTTGATTTAATTCAATCTTTAGGTTCATCTTTGGGTTTTTAAATTGCAATAAACCACCCTGTTATTTCTAGGATAGGATAGGATAGGATAGGATAGGATAGGATAGGATAGGATAGGATAGGATAGGATAGGATAGGATAGGATAGGATACGATAAGATAGGAATTTTTTATTGGCCAAGTGTGATTGGACACACAAGGAATTTGTCTTGGTGCATACGCTCTCAGTGTAAAGTGTACATTGTATTTGTAGAACAAGGTGATTGGGGAAGCTCTTGAGGGTGAGCACCTTGAGTTATGTGTAAAGTAATAAAAGGAGGAAAGGAGGAATGGGAGGGAGGGAGGGAGGGAAGGAAGGAATGAGTTGGGAGGGAGAGATGTAGAGAGGAAGGAAGAGAGGGAGGGGAGAGAGAGATGAGAGAAGAAATAAAGGAAGTAGCAATGAAGAAAACAAAGGAGAAAGGAAGGACAAACAGTGATTAGGAAAGGAGGGAGGGAGGGAAGGAGGGAGGGAGGAAGAAAGAAAGGAGGGAGGAAAGAGAGATGAAAGGGAGAAGGAAGAAAGGAGGGAGGAAAGAGAGAAAGAGATGAGAGAAGGAAGGGAGAAGGGAAGGAGGGAGAAATGAAGGAAGGAATTAGAGATGGGGAGGAAGGAAGGATGGGGGGAAAGAAAGAAAGAAAGAAAGAAAGAAAGAAAGAAAGAAAGAAAGAAAGAAAGAAAGAAAGAAAGAAAGAAAGAAAGAAAGAAAGATTCTATTATTCCATGCTCCATGTTCTAATTATATAATAAGCAACACTGCCACCTGCTGCCCAATCTCCCATATTGCAATGTGGGATTCTTGCAATTGGTAATATAACTTTTAATCTAAATGTATGAGTTTCGCAATGCTGTAAGAATCCGGGGAGATACGATCTTAGGAGGAAAAAGGTCTGCTACTTGTGATGTCAGTGATTGCTCCCTCCGCTTCCAGCAGAAGACATGGATGCTGTCTTCCGAAACCGAATTCCAGATCTCTCAAAGATGCATGAAATTGCAGGATGAAGGATTTAAATTACCCTGACTGACATCTGCTGGAAGACAAACCCAGCCAGGCGTAGTCTGTTCAGGAAATGGCTCATTGTGGTGCTGATGAGTTTCTCCATCAAGAGTGGAAGAATACAGAATAACAGAGTTGGAAGGGGCCTTGGAGGTCCTCTAATCCAACCCCCTGCTTAGGCAGGAAACCCTACAGCACTTCAGTCAAATGGTTATCCAACATCTTCGTAAAAACTTCCAGTGTTGAAGCATTCACAACTTCTGCAGGCAAGTTGTTCCACTGATTAATTGTTCTCACTGTCAGGAAATTTCTCCTGAGTTCTAAGTTCCTTTTCTCCTTGATTAGTTTCCATCTGTTGTTTCTTGTCCTGCCTTCAGGTGCTTTGGAGAATAGCCTGGCCTCCTTTTCTTTGTGGCAACCCCTGAGATATTAGAAGACTAGTATCATGTCATCCTTAGTCCTTCTCTTCATTAAACTAGACATACCCAGTTCCTGCAATCGTTCTTCATATGTTTCAGCCTCCAGTCCCCTAATCCTCTTCGTTGCTCTTCTCTGCACTCTTTCTAGAGTCTCCACATCTATTTTACATCATGGCGACCAAAACTGAATGCAAGTGTGGCCTTCCCAAGGCCTTATAAAGTGGTATTAACACTTCACATGATCTTGATTCTCTCCCTCTGTTTATGCAGCCTAGAACTGTGTTGGCTTTTTTGGCAGCTGCTGCACATGGCTGGCTCCTATCTCAATGCTTGTCCACTAGGACTTCAAGATCCCTCTCGCAGCTCTGCTTTGTGAACCAAAGATAATTTTTTTAAAAAAAGTTTCTTTCAACGGCTTACAATTGCTTAACACATTGTAAGCCGCCCTGAGTCTCCGGAGAAGGGTGGCATATAAATCAAATTACATTTTTTTTTAGAAAAAGTATTAATAACAAGGAAAAAAAGTCAAGGAGACAGATGGTCCACTAAAGAGAGAAGATAGCAAGGAAGTAACAGGCAGTAGGGAGAAAGCAGAGTTGCTCAACTCATTCTTTGCATCGGTCTTCACGCAAAAAGAAATTATAGCCTCTCTTACTGGATTTTTCCGATGTTATGCAGGGGGAGTGAGGTCAGCGCCATGGCAGACTTCTCAGCCGGTGTGCAGGAAGCAACCAAATTGAGCTGGGGAATGTACATCACCTGTTGACACCAGTCTCCATGGACAGCCTGCAGAAGTTGGGGAAGGGGAGAAGAGGGGAGTCAACTGTGCACCAGCAGTGTCTAGGCTAGGGGAGGGCAATTCATGGAAACCGTGGGGCCAGTGGTGGGTTCAAATTTTTTTACTACTGGTTCTGTGGATGTGGCTTGGGGGTCATATGACTGAGTGGGCGTGGCCAGCTCAACAGAGCGGGCGGGCAACCAGGCAACCGGGTGGGGGTGGGGCCAGCCAGAGGTGGTATTTGCCGGTTCGGCAAACCAGTTAAAATTTCTGCTACCGATTTGCCCGAACCAGTTGAATGCCACCTCTGCATAGAGTCCTTGGTGCTCTCTGAGCTTGGTTCTTTGCTGCCAGACGTTTCGTGACCCAACTAGGGAACATCATTGGTGCTGGAAAGGAATGGGATGTGTGACTTTTGCCATCTTGTCATTTTTCCAGGTTCCGGAAGTATCACCAATACCTGCGAAATTCTTTTATGGGAGACAAAACCACTGTAGAATAAATTGAGGGACAGTAAGCAACACTCCAAATCCAGCTGTCAAACTACAAGGTTTAATCAGGGCTGAATAGCATGAGAATTCAGTGAATATTTAACGGGCTCCAACAATTTATACAGCAGTCCGTTGTCGTAGCATCATAGAAATCTAGAGCTGGAAGAGACCTTGGAGGTCTTCTAGTCCAACCCCATGCCCAAGGCAGGAGACCTTAATCCATCCCAATAAATAGAAAGAGGTGGCATAGTCATACTCTACTCAGTATCAAAGATGCAGCTGTAGAGGTGGTGAACAGTATTAAGTATCTTGGGGGTTGAAATAACCAACAATCTGAACTTGTCTCTCCACAGGTCATCCTTAGTGAAGCATGCAAACCGGCATCCTGCATCGGATGAAGTTGCATTTTTCTCCTTCTGTCCTGGCCACTTTTTACAGAAAGCATTTTAACCAACTGCATCCCTGTTTGGTTTGCTGGTGGCAGCAGCGCCACAGATAGAAAGTCCCTACAGAGAGTGGTGAGGGCAGTGGAGAGGATCATAGGAAGCTCGCTTCCATTTACTCAGGATGCTGCTTACAAGCTCTACATGCTTAGAGCTCAAAGCCTTGTTAGAGACCCCACACACCCACTTTACGGTCTGTTTCTGTTGCTCTCCTCTGGGAGCAATGAATGCCGATTAGCGTACAAGTTATTATTCCATTCCATTCCATTCCATATACCAATATTCTGTTCTGTTCTGTTCTGTTCTGTTCTGTTCTATTCTATTCTATTCTATTCTATTCTATTCTATTCTATTCTATTCTATTCTATTCTATTCTATTCTATTCTATTCCACTTTACTCTACTATATTCATATTTTTATGTATTCATTTATTTTGTCACGGTTATGTAGTGTATATTGGAGGTGTGACCCTTTGAGAGCCGTATGCAACAAAATTTCATTTTAATGTATGCCGATTAGTGTGTATTCAAAGTGTCAATAAAGTTTATTCTATTATTCTATTATTCTATTATTCTAAATGGCTGTCCAATCTCTTTGGTAAACCTTCCAAAGAGGGAGCATCCACAACTTTTGAAGGCAAGTCGTTTCACTGACTCATGGCGAAGCACACAAAAATGAAAAGCAGACAATCGTGAACTGCCCCACCTCATTGTCACCTGCACAAGCAAGAAACGGGTCCCTGCACACAGTTGGGGCCCCTGAACTGGTCTTTAGGACCCCATAAAAACCCAGCAGGGTTGGGGCCACCCTGATCTCTGGCAGGGGAATGCTTTGCAAAGTTCTGAACAGAATTTGGCCATTGCGATGGGAACACCATGTTAAGAAGGGACACCGTAAGGTCTCCAGAGACTGGTTGATGCTGGATTACCTCTTCCTAGGAATTTAGTAAAGAGAATTGTGGCTTTTGAGAGCAACAATACTCATCCTAACTCCAGACTGGACCAGGAGAGAGGGAGGGAGAGGGGGGAGAAAGAGAGAGGGATAGAGAAAAAGAGGGAGGGAGAAAGAGAGAAAGAGAAAGAGGGAGAGGGAGAAAGATGGAGAAAGAGAGGGGGAGAGAGGGGGGAGGGAGAGAGAGAAAGAGGGAAAGAGGGAGAGGAAGAAAGAGGAGAAAGAGAGGGAGAGAAAGAGAGACGGGGAGAATGACAAGAGAGATAGAAAGACAGAGGAGGAGGGAGAGAAAGAGAGGGGGAAGACAGGGGGAGAGAGAAAGAGGGAGAGAGAAAGAGGGAGAGAGAGAAAGAGAAAGAGAGGGAGAGAGAGAGGGAGAGAAAGTGAGAGAGAGGGAGAGAGAGGGAGAGAGAGAGGGAGAGAAAGAGGGGAAGAGAGGGAAAGGGAGAAAGAGAGTGGGAAGGAGAGAGAAAGAGGGAGAGGGAGAATGATGAGAGATAGAAAGACAGAGGGAGAGGGAGAGAGAAGGGGGAGAGAGAGAAAGAGAAAAGGGGAGAGAGAGAAAGAGGGGGAGAGAGGGAGAGAAAGAGAGAGAGAGGGAGAGAGAAAGTGAAGGAGAGGGAGAGGGAGAGAAAGACAGAGAGGGAGAGAAAAAGAGATGGGGAGAGAGAGGGAAAGGGAGAAAGAGAGTGGGATGGTGAGAGAAAGAGAGAGAGAGAGAGAGAGAGAGAGAGAGACAGAATGACAAGAGAGACAGAAAGAAAGAGGGAGAGGAGACTCACTGATACGTTGAAATTTCGGTACAGCAGGGTCTTCCCCTTCATCAGCAGATGGACGGGCACTCTGGCTAAGCCCCCTGCGAGGACAAGATCCAGGGAATCCTTGGTGAGCCAGTAGATCCCATCTTCTCTAGCTCCAAATAGTGTAGCATTGGCTAATTCAGCCACCCTGGGAACTGATCCCAGACTACCAAATACAGGTAGTCCTCGGCTTATGACCACAATGGAGCCCAACATTTCCGTCGTTAAGCGAAACATCCGTTAAGTGAGTTTTGCCCCATTTCACAACCTTTCTTGCCACCGTTGTTAAGTGAATAATTCAGTCATTGAGAGAATCTGGCTTCCCCCATTGACCTTGCTTGTCAGAAGGTCGCAAAAGGGACCACGTGACCCCGGGACTCTGCAACCGTCATAAATGCGAGTCAGTTGCCAAGCATCTGAATTTTGATCCCGTGACCCTGGGGAATGTAGCAACGGTCATAAGTGTGAGGCAGGACCCTAAGTCACTTTTTGGGGGGGCCGTTGAATGGTCACTAAATGAACCGCCGTAAGTGGAGGACTGCCTGTAAAAGTAGCCTGGGTGTGGAGTGACTTTTTCTGGCCCAGCTTGCTAGCCAAGGGGGAACCCTCCGATCCAGTTCCCGGCTTCCTCTCCCTCCCACCTGCCCAACCGGCGTCTCACCTATGTAGCCACGGATGTTGAAGAGGCCGTTGGTGACCACATCCGTGGAGGTGAAAATCAGGACGTTGCCCTTCAAGTCGCCAACGCAGAAAACCCCTTTGCACCCATCTGTCCTAGTTCAAAAAGGGAGGGAGGGAGGGAGGAGAAAGATGTTGCAATGGGCACCGAGCCTGGCAAGGCGTGACAGAGACTGGCAGCTTGCTGGCAGCCTGCAGAAGGCCTATATGGGGTCCATGGTGGCCTCCGAGCTTGGACATTTCCTTGAAGATGTTTCATTACCAAACTAGTTATTGTCATCAGTGCTAGTAAGGAGTGGGAGAGGAGGGAGGGGAGGGCAGGGGGAGGAGGGGAAGGGGGAGGAGAAGGAGAAGGAGAAGGAAAGAAGATGGAGAAGCAGGAGGAGGAGAAGGAGAAGGAGAAAGAGAAGGAGAAGGAGAAGGAGAAGGAGAAGGAGAAGGAGGAGAAGGAGAAGGAGAAGGAGAAGGAGAAGGAGAAGGAGAAGGAGAAGGAGGAGAAGGAAAGAAGATGGAGAAGCAGGAGGAGGAGGAGGAGGAGGAGGAGAAGGAGAAGGAAAGAAGATGGAGAAGCAGGAGGAGGAGGAGGAGGAGGAGGAGGAGGAGGAGGAGGAGGAGGAGGAGGAGAAGGAAAGAAGATGGAGAAGCAGGAGGAGAAGGAGAAGGAGGAGGAGGAGGAGAAGGAGAAGGAGAAGGAGAAGGAGAAGGAGAAGGAGAAGGAGAAGGAGAAGGAGAAGGAGAAGGAGAAGGAGAAAGGACTCCGTGGTCCTTGGTGCTCTCTGAGCTTGGTGCTTTTCTTGCAGATGTTTCATGACCCAACTAGGGAACGTCATCGGTGCTAGAA
Organism: Coluber constrictor foxii; assembly: GCA_038048745.1. Taxonomy (NCBI): domain Eukaryota; kingdom Metazoa; phylum Chordata; class Lepidosauria; order Squamata; family Colubridae; genus Coluber; species Coluber constrictor. The sequence continues at coordinate 5,815,808 of CM075960.1, forward strand.
AAAAAGGGGAGTTTGTGGAGGAGGAGGAGGAGGAGGAGAACTGTGGCATCCTTGGTGTCTTCTGAGCTAGGACATTTCCTTGAAGATGTTTCATTACCAAACTAGGTATTGTCATCAGTGCTAGTAAGGAATGGGGAGAAGGAGTGGGGAGGAGGACTGTGGGGTCCCTGGTGCTCTCTGAGCTTGGTTGTTTTCTTCCAGACGTTCCATGACCCAACTAGGGAACATCATCAGTGGAAGATCTTTAACCTTGAACCACAATTGTGGAATCACGGAGTGGAAAGGGACCTCAGAGAACATCTAGTCCAGGCTACAAAGAGAATGGCTTGCCTTCTCAATGTGGGTGAGAAGAGCCGCCCTCCCCCAGCCCACCAATTCCCACCAACACTGGAAGAGCAAGAAGCCACAGCAGAGAAGCGGAGAGCCAACAAGCAGGACATTTACGTGGCTCTCGGTGGTTCTTCAATGGGGGCTCCTCTCAGTCCACAGATGCCCCCAGCGGGAGGAGATGTCCCAGCTGGGCCTTCCAACACCCCCCCCCCGGACCTACCAGTAGTCCATGGCGGTGGCACATCCATCCAGATCGACCAAGGAAAACAGGCGGTCGCATTTGCTGCCTCCAATGTCAAAGAACTCTGGGGAAAAGAGAGAAGGCAGCTGTGGCAACCTCACACTTGTACACGGGACACGCCCAAGAAAGAGATGGATGGATGGATGGATGGATGGATGGATGGATGGATGGATGGATGGATGGATGGATGGATGGATTTAATGTAGAAAGAGGAAAAATACTAGGAAAGTAGGAAGGAAGGAAGGAAGGAAGGAAGGAAGGAAGGAAGGAAGGAAGGAAGGAAGGAAGGAAGGAAGGAAGGAAGGAAGGAAGGAAGGAAGGAAGGAAGGAAGGATTTAATGTCCAAGGTTGACTCAGCCTTCCATCCTTTCTAAGGTACGTAAATTGAGGACCCAGTTTGTGGGGGCAATAAGCTGACTTTGTATAAATATACTAAAGTATGAAGGCTTTTGCTTCACGCATTGTAAGCTGCCCTGAGTCTCCGGAGAAGGGCGGCATATAAATCAATTTTTTGAAAAAAATGTAGAAAGAAGAAAAATACTGAGAAGGAAGGAAGGAAGGAAGGAAGGAAGGAAGGAAGGAAGGATTTAATGTAGAAAGAGGAAAAATACTGGGAGGGAAGGAAGGAAGGATTTAATGTAGAAAGAGGAAAAATACTGAGAAGGAAGGAAGGAAGGAAGGAAGGAAGGAAGGAAGGAAGGAAGGAAGGAAGGAAGGAAGGAAGGAAGGAAGGAAGGAAGGAAGGAAGGATTTAATGTAGAAAGAGGAAAAATACTGGGAAGAAAAGAAGGAAGGAAGGAAGGAAGGAAGGAAGGAAGGAAGGAAGGAAGGAAGGAAGGAAGGAAGGATTTAATGTAGAAAGAGGAAAAATACTGGGAAGAAAAGAAGGAAGGAAGGAAGGAAGGAGAGGAGAGGAGAGGAGAGGAGAGGCAATGGGTGGAAGCTCCTCAAAGGGAGATCCTATCTACCGAAAACTAAGGAGAAATTTCATGTGAGAACAATTCATCAGCGAAACGACTTTCCTCCAGAAGCTGTGGATGCTCCATCACTGGAGGCTTTCAAAAGCAGACCAGACGACCCGGATGATACAAAGTCTTCTGCCTTGGGCTGCGGGTTGGACTAGAGGACCTCCAAGGTCCCTTCCAGCCTCAGCTTTCTGATTTATGCCAGACCTAACCCTTCCTCCCCACAAGGTGGAGGAGGGAGCTGCATTCCTCTTCTCTGGCATTAGCAATTAAAAGAAAGAAGAATTTCTCACTTCCCTGACTTGGGAAATGGGTCTTCAGAGGCGACCTCCCCCTCCATCTCCCCCTATAGCCCCCAGCCCCACCACTGGGAGGAAGGCTTTTGTTTTGAGGTCAATAGTTTCCCCGCTTCCTAAGCCTTCCTTAATGGGGGGAAGCCATCCACAAAAGGCCCCCAGCAGGATATGAGAAACTTAAAATTGTAAACTTTGGATGCAATAGAAGGCTTGAACATTTACACCAAATTAGAAACTGGAAGAAAACATTTATGAGTGAGGTATCTGTTGGACCTTGACACCTGAACAACTGAACCTAATTTCACCTAATCTTGTTAACCTAATTTTGCCTAGTTTCTTCTCTGGTAATATTGTACTGCTAATTATAGTATACAAAACATTTGCTAGACCAATTCTTGAATACAGCACATCTGTCTGGAACCCGCACTGCATATTGGACATAAATACAATCGAGAGAGTTCAGAGATATTTCACGAGAAGAGTTCTCCATTCCTCTAACCGCAATAAAATACTTTACGCCACCAGACTCCAAATTTTGGGCATAGACAACTTAGAACTACTCCGACTTCAGTCTGACCTAAACATAGTACATAAAATAATCTGCCACAATGTCCTTCCTGTCAATGATTTACTTCAGCTTCAACCACAACAATACACGAGCAAATAATAGATACAAACTCAAGGTAAACCGCTCCAAACTCAATGGCGGAAAATACAACTTCAGTAACAGAGTGGTCAATGCCTGGAATGCACTCCCTGATTCTGGGGTTTCTTCCCCAAACCCCCAAAACTTTGACCTTAAACTGTCTACTGTTGATCTCACCCCATTCCTAAGAGGTCTGTAAGGGGCGTGCATAAGAGCACCAGCGTATCTTCCATCCCTGTCCTAATATTCCTTTTTACTTACTCTTTTCATGTATTCAAATTATGTTTATACTTCTAAGTTTATACTTCTTTCATGTATTCAAATTATGTTTATACTTATACTAGGATATAGTAGGAATAAATTACTGTGTGTATGTATATATGTATATGTATATAAAAAAATAGAAATCAGTTAATATGTGAAGTTGAGTATAGTATATGTAAATTTGTCTTTTGTTTCTTTTTTTTTGTTTGACTAAGAAATTTGTATATTTTAAATGTTTTTTTTTAAAGTCTTAATAAAGGTTTGTTTTAAAATTTTAAAAAAAATATGTTTATACTTCTATCGGTTATCTTGTATATGCTTGACAAATAAAACTTATGACCTATAAAACTTACGACGTAACTGTCAAAAATGAATACAAGTTTTCTCAAAAGGAATGTAATTTTTGGGTGGACTTGTGAGAAAGCAAAGAAATATTTGGACTCCTGCTAGTGTTGTAGGAAAGAAGCTTCTTATGCCGAACATAAAATTGAAAAATTGATCTGTATTTTTTTTTTACAGGGCCACAGATTGTCTTTGACCTACAATTCATTTAGTGACCATCTGAAGTTAACGACGGCACTGGGAAAAAATGACTCATGACCATTTTTCACACTTATGACCGTGGCCATATCCCCGTGGTCACCTGATCAAAATTGGTTAGATGCATACTTCATACATGGCAAGGGTGAGAATCGGCAAATACCACCTCTGGCTGGCCCCAGAGTAGGGAGGGAATGGAGATTTTGCAGTATCCTTCCCCTGCCACACCTACCAAGCCACTTCCACAGAAGTGGTAGTAAAAATAATTGGATTTCACCACTGATACATGTTAGAGCAGAGATCTTCAAACTGGACAGCTTTAAGACTTGTGGACTTCAACTCCCAGAATTCTCCAGCCAGGCTGGAGAATTCTGGGAGTTGAAGTCCACAAGTCTTAAAGCTGCCCAGTTTGAAGACCTCTGTGTTAGAGAAATTGATAAAGCAACACATAGATTGAAACCCATAGATATTTCTGTTGTCAGAAAAATATGACAAAAGGAATGTATATTTAATGCTACATTTTTTGACGGCAGGGAGAATTGTATTTGCACAATACTGGGAAAATGAGGAAACTCCTACAGGTGAAAATATAATTTTAAAAATACTACATTGTGCGGAAATGGATAGGTTAACATTAAAGATAAAGGACAAAGAAGATACAGAACATTTTCTAACTTGGGATTTGTTTTTATCAATGGTTAGATAATAAAAGTAGAAATTGGAAGTTGGAAGAACACTATTATACACAAGTAAAGAATATTATTATAACTAGAATTAGGTATATGTAAAATGACTCAGAAAATTAAAGACTTATATATGTTAAAGAAAAAATGTATAAATAAAATTGGGGGAAAAAATTCAGATGCTTGGCAATTGGTTCCTATTTATGACGGTTGCAGCCTGCTGAGATCACCGCCCTGAGTCCACTAGGAGAAGGGCCGTATATAAATTTAATAAAATAAATAAAATAAATAAATGTGATTTGCTTTGGCGACCTTCAGACAAGCAAACTCAAAAGGGAAGCCATTTGCACTGCTGGCTGGGGAATTCTGGGAGTTGAAGTCCCCAAGTCTTAAAATGGCCAAGTTTGGAGACCCCTGCCCATGGTGTATTTCATCCTGATTTCTAATTTTCCCTTCCTTGTGGATGTGGACGAAGGCAAGTTGTAGGCTTTCTACTAAAGGAGCCTGTGTAGTGTAGGAGCCTGTGTAGCGTAGGGGGCTAATGCCTCCTACTAAAGGCAGCAATTAACACCAGCTGCCTGTAATTTCTGTGAGTTCAATCCTAGCCAGGCTCAAGGTCGACTCAGCCTTCCATCCTTTCTAAGGTGGGTCAATTGAGGACCTAGTTTGTGGGGGCAATAAGCTGACTTTGTATAAATATACAAAAGTATGAAGGCTATTGCTTAACGCATTGTAAGCCGCCCTGAGTCTCCGGAGAAGGGCGGCATATAAATCAAAAATTTAAAAAAAAAAATTAAATTAAAGAGAATCTGCAATGTTTGAAGTACTTGTCCAGAGGAAAGAGACATTTAGAAGACAAAAGGGACACACAAGGTTGTCTTCTCCAGGCTTAGGGGGTCAAAAGGCCTCCAGAAAACCTACTTAATCCTCTCAAAGATCAGCTGTCTGTTTGACAAAAGAAGAGAGTTTACAGGTGCTTCATAACCATGGAAACCTGGAAGTTTGCTCACAGGAATCAACAAACAGACCATGTTGAGAAGTAAAAGGGAAGGAAGGATGGAAACTCAACTCTAGGAGACTTCAGTTGTCCACACACAAAAAAAAAACCAGATTGACCATTCATTCAGAGCTGGAAGGGACTTCGGAGATCTTCTAGTCCAACCTATACTATTTCAGACAAAGGGTTGTCCAATCTCATCTTAAACACCTCCAGGGATGGAGCACTCACAACTTCTGAAGGCAAGCCATTCCACCAGTTAATTGTTCGCACCATCAGGAAGTTTCTCATGAATTCTTGGAGGCTGTCCAGTTAGAGCCTGACCCACCACATCCTGTTTCTGACAGGCACATGGATGACCACTTCAGAAGACTAGCATGTCCTACATGGTCCCACAGCCTGTTCATCTAGCAAAGTCTTTTTCAAATGTGGCAACTTTAAGGTTGGTGAACTTCAACAACGCCAAAGAATTCCCCAGCCAGCATATTCAGAGTTGAAGTCTGGAAGTGGAATTCTGGGAGTTGAAGTTCATGCCTGCGGGAAATGGAATTCTGGGAGCTGAACTCCATCTTTCTGGGAGTGGAATTCTGGGAACTGAAGTCCATAGCTGCGAGAAATAGAATTCTGGAAGTTGAAGTCTACCCTTCTGGGAGTGGAATTCTGGGAGTTGAGGTCCATAGCTACGGGAAATGGAATTCTGGAAGTTGAAGTCCACCCTTCTGGGAATGGAATTCTGGGAGTTGAAGTCCACCTTTCTGGGAAATGGAATTCTGGGAGTTGAAGTCCACCCGTTCTTAAAATTGCCAACTTTCACAAACAATGGTCTATTACAGGGGTATCTAACTTTGGCAACTTTAAGCCTTGTGGACTTCAACTCCACTTCAACCATGCTGGCTGAGGAATTCTGGGAGTTGAAGTCCATAAGTCTCAAAGTTGCCAAGGCTGGACACCCTTAGTCTATTAGAAGAAACACCATCATTCTTCAAAGGGAGAGCCTGGTATTTTTAGCACATGGAGACACACACACACCCAAGAGACCCAAATCAAGGGATCATCATGGCGATTAACTTACCAATATCCTGGTCTGTGGTGGAAACTGCCAAAAGGTTAAGGTTGGGCAGGCATAACATGTCAATCACCCAGAGCTTCAAACTGTGACGTCGTTTAGTCTGGTCCAGCTATGATGAGGAACGAGAAGATAGAGCAGAGAATAAACGGAGTTGGAAGAGACCTTGGAGGTCTTCTAGTCCAACCTCTTGCCCAAGCAGGAGAGCCTGTATCATTTTGGACAAATGGTGGTCCAATCTCTTCTTAAAAACCTCCAGTGATGGATGTCTATGGAGATTCTCCATCATCCAGGGCATGATTGTCTCAAAGGTGTTTTTTCAGGAGGCAACTGGGCTTTCTGGTTTTTCTTTGAAGACGTTTCACTTCTCATCCAAGAAGCTTCTTCAGCTCTGACTGGACAGTGGAGAACAGAAGGATTTATTGAGCTATCTGAAAGGAACATAAATCCTTCCATTTCCCACCATCGAGCCAGAGCTGAAGAAGTTTCTTGGATGAGAAGTGAATCGTCTTCAAAGAAAAACTGGAAAATCCAGCTGCCTCTTGAAAAAGCACCTTTGGGACAACCATGATGGAGCACCAAAAACTTCTGGAGGCAAGCTGTTCCACTGATTAATTGTTCCAACCGTCAGGAAATTTCTCCTTAGTTCTCGGTTGTTTCTCTCCTTGATTAGTTTCCACCCGTTGCCTCTTAACCTGCCTGCAGGTGTTTTGGAGAACATGTAAACAGAGTAACAGTATAACAGAGTTATACGGAAGGGACCTGGGAGGTCATCTAGTCCAGCCCCCGGCTCAAGTATGAGGCCCTCCACCATTTCAGACCAATGGCCTTTGTGTCTCTTCCTAAAAACCTCTAGTGATGGAGCAGTCACAACTTCTGGTGGCAAGCAGTTCCACTGGTTAATTGTCCTCACTGTTAGGAAGTTTCTCTGTAATTCCAGGTTGCTTCTCTCCTTGGTTGGTGTCCATCCATAAATGCCAAGGGGTACCAAGGGGGGCTTCCTAAGGGGACCTTGGATACCACCCCCCACCTACCCCCAAAAGAAACTGAGCCACCTACATAGACTGTCCGGAGCATCTTAAAGGCGTCGCTCCAGTAATGCAAGATGCCGTCTCTGCTCACGGTCAGGAATCGTCCCGAGGGAGGCCGACTGCTACTTTTCCACGATCTCTCCCTGTGGTCCATGACGCCCCGAGTCTGGCTCGGAAAAAACTGGATCCGGACAATGTCCTCCGAGTGGGACCTGCAGGGAGGACAGGAAGGAAGGTGCGGAGGGGAGGGTGGCAGCCCGTAAATGGGGCGTCTCTTTGGGTGCTTTTCAACTGTCATCATAGAATGCCAGGTTGGGGGGCAGGAAGGGATAGCTAGATGAAGATTCCCACATTGCTAATAAGGTGGGAAAGGAGGAGGAGGAGGGGAGGAGGAAAGAAACAAGGAAGACGAAGACGAAGAGAAGAAGGGGAGGAGGAGGACAAAGAGAAGAGGATGAAGAGAAAGAGAAGGAAGAGGGAGAGGAAGAAGAAGAGGAGGAGGGGAGGAGGAAGAGGAGGAGGAGGAGGAGAAGAAGGAGAAGAAGGAGAAGGAAGAAGAGAAGGAGAAGGAGGAGGACGGGGAGGAGGAGGAGGAGAAGGAAGTAGAGAAGGAGGAGGAGGAGGAGGAGGAGGAGAAGGAGAAGAAGGAGAAGGAGAAGAAGGAGAAGGAGAAGGAAGAAGAGAAGGAGAAGGAGGAGGACGGGGAGGAGGAGGAGGAGAAGGAAGTAGAGAAGGAGAAGGAGGAGGACGGGGAGGAGGAGGAGGAGCAGAAGGAGCAGAAGGGGGAAAAGCAGAAGGAGGAGGAGGAAAGGAAGAGAAAGAGGAGGAGGAGAGAAAGAGAATAGGAGAAGGAGGAAGAGGAAGAGGAAGAGGAAGAGGAGGAGGAGGAGGAGGAGGAGGAGGAGGAGAAGAAGAAGAAGAAGAAGAAGAAGAAGAAGAAGAAGAAGAAGAAGAAGAAGAAGAAGAAGAAGAAGAAGAAGAAGAAGAAGAAGAAGAAGAAGAAGAAGAAGAAGAAGAAGAAGAAGAAGAAGAAGAAGACTCCACCCTGAGTCCAGTAGGAGAAGGGCGGTATAAAAATCTAATAAAATAAAAAATAAATAAAATAAAGAAGAAGAAGAATTGTTGTTATTTATGGAGGCCACCCTCAAGGATTCCCTTACACTGAGATGCTTTTCATGTTTGTCTGGAACTCTGGAAGCCACTTGCTCTTCAGCATGTCGTCCTTCCCACGATATTCCCGGAGCATGTAATTCAAGTATTCCTCCTGCAAAGCAGATGCTCCCTCTGGTTAGTCCACCTCTCTTCTTCCAAGGGAAGAGTAAGTCAAAAGTATCTTTGATTGGAAGGAGCCCTCAAGCTACCATTCCAAGCCCAGGGAGATGGGCCTGAGAAACAGGAGGGAAGTGATGAAGGATGGAACCAAGAAACAACCCCAAAATCAAGACGAGGGGCTTTGTAGTCCAACACACCTGGTGGGCCTCCCTTTGGAGGAGATAATGGCAACGTATTGGGAAGGTCCATCCCTTTTTATTAGAAAGTAGAGGTGGATGCAGCCTCTTTGCAAGGGCTGGGGGAAAATGGGGAAGGGGCTTTGTAGTCAAAAGAAGGCCCCCTACCCAATCCACGGACCCATCACAGTTGGCGTCCACCTTCATGAAAATGACGTCCACATCTTCATCAGAAAGTTCTCCCAGGATCTTCTTGATGGCTTTGCGGAATCGTTCCATGTCAAGTCCTAAGAAGAACCAAAAAAGGGAAGCCAATCTATGGTGAGATCTCATCCCAGGTCCTGGAGATACCAAGAATGGGGGGGGGGTTTCCCCTCCCTTGGTGTTTCCAGGACTGGGAGAAGATCTCAAGGGGTGACAAGTCTGTAGAGATTCTCAGTCATCCAAGTCATGGTTGTCCCCAAGGTGCTTTTTGAGGAGGCAACTGGACTTTTCCGGTTTTGAAGAATACCCTTCGAATGGTGTGGGAGTATGAATGGATTTTGAGAAAAATTGAAGGCTACAGGAACCATTTGCACCACTCAGGTGACCCTGAGGACATAGATAAACTCACCAAGTGGCCTCAATGACTCTCTAAAGCAGTGTTTCTCAACCTTGGAAGCTGGAAGATGGGTGGACTTCAACTCCCGGCTGGGGGATTCTGGGAGTTGAAGTCCACCCATCTTCCAGCTTCCAAGGTTGAGAAACACTGCTCTAAAAGGATGCAAAGGATGCAAGAAATATAAATCCTTCCATTCTCCACCATCCACTCAGAGCTGAAGCAGCTTCCAAGGTTGAGAAACAAGGAAGTCCTGAAAGAAAAAGCACCTTTGGGATGATCTCAAGAGGTTGTGTGGTCTTCAAAGCTCAGGGCGAGTCCCATCTCTTTCCACCCACCAGGCAAGGGCCGTGGTGGGATCGGGGGGCCCTTCCTCACCTTCTCCGTCCACATCTGCTTCCCGGAACGTCCGCTCCAGTTTCTGCAAGTGGTCGAAGTTGATCTGTTCTTCCAGCTGTTTGCAACGGGCTTCGTCGTAGGCATCTGCAAACTTCATCAGGTGCCGGTGAGATGAACACAGGCGGCCGGCCTTGCTCAGGATTCCCGGGAGCTTCATCTGGGTGAAGGACCAGAACATCTCTTGTCCTCGGGACTGCAGACAGTCCTCGATTTATGACCACAACATTTCTGTCGCTAACCGAGAAAATCAGTTCCCTGCCCATTTGACAAACTTCCTTGTTGCACTTCTTAAGTGAGTAACACAATCATTAAGTGACTTTGACTTTGCTGGTCAGGTGGTCGTGAAAGGGGATGACGTGACCCACCCACCCACACCCACCCCGCGACCGTCATAAACACGAGTCAGTTGCCAGACGTCTGAATTTTGATCGTGTGACCAAAGGGATGCTGCAACGGTCGTAAGTGTGAAAAACGGGTCATAAGTCACTCTTTTCAGTGCCGTTGTAACGTTGAGCAGTCACTAAACGAATTGTTGCAAGTCGAGGACTACCTGTATAGCTGAAGGGAATGGAGAATACAGGTAGTCCTCGATTTACAACAGTTGAAAAAAGTGACTCATGGCCGTTTTTCACACTTACGACCGTAACAGATCCAAAGTCAGACTCTTGGCAACTGACTCGTATTTATGACGGTCGCAGTGTCACAGGATCCCCTCTTGCAACCCTCCGACGAGCAAAGTCGATGGGGGGACCCAGATTCACTTAATGACCGTCTTACTCACTTATCCACTGCAGGGATTCACTTAACAACGGTGGCAAGAAAAGTGGGAAAATGGGGCAAAACTCACTTAACGAAGGTCTCACTTAGCAACAGGAATTCTGTTGTGGTCGTAAAGTCGAGGACGACCTGTAGTCTTTAAAGAAAACCCAGGCTCTGTGTGGGAGGAGGCCAAGCCAGACACTTGGAGCTGGTCTGGATATGGAGCAAAGCTTGAGGAGAAAAGCAACCCCAGAGGAGATGACCACTAGGCCTCCTCAACACTGGACTGCAGCCCTTTTTCCAGGAGCTCCTTGTGAACTTGTGGGAAGCCCGAGGGGTAACCAGGTACTCACTGCAGGGTGTGGTGGAGCCTGTGCTCCTTGTTTAAAGGCCAAATCTCCCTCGGAATCCACACCTCCCCTGAAAAAAGAGAGATAAGCCAACATCAGCTATAAGACCATCAATGGTAGCCTGTGATCAGCGGAACCTAAGGCCCCCATCCAGATGCTGGATTCGGTCCAGAACTGAAAAAAGGAGAGAAGGATTTGTAGCTCAGGGTTGATCTCTCAGGTCTTTGGTTCTTCTCGAGGAGGAGGAGAACCGGGGTGAGGTGGAAAAAGAGGAGGTACGAGGAAGAAGAGGGCTACTGTGGGGTCCTTAGTATTCTCTGAACTGATTTGTTTTCTTGCAGATGTCTCATTACCCAACTAGGGAACATCATCAGTATTAGAAGGGAGTGGGATTTGTGGAGAGGAGGAGGATGACAACAACAGTGGGGTCTGAGGTGTCTTCTGAGTTGTTTTCTTGTAGATATTTCATGACCCAACTAGGGAACATCTTCAGTGCTACAAGGGAATTGGGTTGGGGGGAAGAAGGAGGAGGAGGAGGAGGTCCAAGTGCCTTCTGAGCTGAGTTCTTTTCTTGTAGATATTTCATGACCCAACTAGGGAACAACTTCAGTGCTACAAGGGAATTGGGTTGGGGGGGAGGAGGAGGAGGAGGAGGAGGAGGAGGTCCAAGTGCCTTCTGAGCTGAGTTCTTTTCTTGAAGATGTTTCATGACCCAACTAGGGAACATCTTCAGTGCTAGAAGTGGGGAGAGCGGAGGAAGAAGAGGAAGAGAGCTGTGGGGTCCTTCTTGCTCTCTGAGTTTGGTTCTTCTCTTCTATATCTTTCATGACCCAACGAGGGGACATCAGTGCTAGTGTTAGTAGTAGTGATTAGCACTGATGAAGTGACCTAGTTTGGGTATTGAAATGTCTGTTCAGAAAGGAACCACGTTCAGAGAGCACCAAGGAGCCCTCAAGATAATCTACCAATTGCATACCCTTACTCCTTGTATGCCCTCCCTGTTCATGGGTAACATAAAGGGGACTTCCAGGCAAGATCATTTGGAACAGGGGTCTCCAACCTTGGCAACTTTCAGACCTGTAGACTTCAACTTCCAGTGTTCCTCAGCCAGCAAAGCTGGCTGAGGAACCCTGGGAGTTGAAGTCCACAGGTCTGAAAGTTGCCAAGGTTGGAGATTCCTGATTCGGAAGGTCCACCCCCAATCGAGGTCAATCCTGAGGACCATTAAAAAGGAGCCGAGTTCATGAACGTAACTCTCAATCCCGAGCAGTTTCTCAACCTTAACAAGGTTAAGATACGTGGACTTCAGCATGGCTGGTTGTGGAATTCTGGGAATTGATGTCCGCTCAACTTCCCAAGTTGACAAACACCTCTATAATCATGGTTGGATGCCCACAACACCTTGAACCCCTAAGCTACCCAAAACTCATTTCAGCCTTCCATACAACGTATCGTGTGAATGTAACCAAAGCAACATTCGTCTCACATCTTCAGGTGTTGCGGTTGGCCAACCATGTAGCCTTGTGCAGTTGCTCAAGCCAACTGCAATTTATGGAAGAAGCTGGGATTAAAGAAATGAATGAGTGAACCCAACTTTAGCCATGGATAACAAGCAGAGAGGGGGGAATCTTCTACTGCTTTTTAACAGAAGGGACCTTGGAGGTCTTCTAACCCAACCTCCTTCTCAGGCAGGAGAGCCTATTACATTTCAGACAAGTGGCTGTCCAGTCTCTTCTTAAAAACCACCAGGGATGGAGCGCTTACAACTTCTGGAGGCAAGTTGTTCCACTGGTTAATTGTCCTCACTGTTAGGAAGCTTCTCTCCGTGATGAGATTCCATCCATTGCTCCTTGTCCTGCCCTCAGGGGCTTTGAAGAATAGATAGACACCATCACCTCTTCCAGATATTGGAAGACTGCTATCCTGTCTTCCCTGGTCCTTCTCTTCACTAGACTAGCCAAGATGAGTTTTTGCAACCATTCTTCGTATGTTTGAGCCTCCAGTTTCCTAACCATCTTGGTGGCTCTTCTCTGCACTCTTTCTAGACTCTCAACATCTTTTCATCTCCAGAAGTTGTAAGTGCTCCATCCCTGGAGCTTTTAAGAAGAGACTGCACTGGAAAAGGGTGGTCCTTTTCCTGGTAAAAGGACCACCCCCAGAGAGCTCCACTCACCATGTGACAGAGGCATAGAGACTCAGCTTTCCTATAGTGCTGATTTGAGACTCGTTCCCCGAACTCCTGTCAGAGAGGACTCCTGTCCTCCCTAACGAAGAGCCATGGGTTCGAGGGTAGGACTCCTGTTGCATGTTTAGGCACCGATTCAGGAGGTCCAACGTGAACTTTCTCCACTTCTTGGCTCCCCACAAACTCAACTGTGATGTCAAACTTTGGAACTGTGATCTCACTTCCCAGAACATCTGGAGTTCCCGATGCTGGGTTTCCCCAGTCAAGTTTTCTAGTCACGATGAGGTCTTTCACTCATGGCATCATCCTATCTCTTTTGGGACAGCGGCCATCTTTTCATCCTTTGGGAACCCACCGTTGGGACAACCTGAACCCTGCTCCAAAGACTGAAGGCTAGTTTACAAGGCACACCTTCTCCACATCCTACATTGCAAGCCAACTCTAACCAAGGATCCGTATTCCAGGTCCATCATGCTTGCCAGGATGAGATAGTTCTCAGAACTTGGCAGAAAGCAAGGAAAGGACCCTCAAAACATGGAAGTTGGAGCTCCATGAAGTGGTTTCTCATCTCTAGACCCCCCCAAAATCCTTTCACCTCTTCTGGGGTGGAGAGCTTCTGCAACTGCTCTTAAATTGAACAAAGAGAATTGGCTAATTCTGGAGGAGCGAGAAGAAGCATGTAGGACCATCATGTCCCAAAGGCGTTTTTTTTTTTTTCCAAGAGTCAACTGGATCTTCTGGTTTTTCTTAGAAGACATTTTGCTTCTCATCCAAGAAGCTTCTTCAGCTCTGACTGGATGGTGGGAAAGGGAAGGGTTTATACTCCATGAAGACACCTGGTCATTTGCATCCTCTTTAGAGGGTCATCAAAGCCTCTCAGGGTCACAAATGGGTGGATCCTTCGTGGAACTGCTGAATGGACTGTGTTGTAGATTGGAGATAGGCGATGTCACAACACATAGCACAACAGAGGAGAACAAATGCATCAGGGCTAGATCCAGCAGTCCATCTGCACTTCAAAGACATAGGCCACTCTTTTGAAGACAACAAATTCCACATTTTGGACAGAGGGGACCACTGGTTTGAAAGAGGGGTCAAAGAGGCCATATATGTCCAAATTGAAAAGTCCACAGTCCACTAGATGTGACTGGGAAAAGATGGTCCTTCAAATAACTTGGTCCAAAGCCCTGTACTGAGCAACCTCGTATATGCAGTAAAATGCAGTGAGACATGTGCAGATCTGTACATTGGGGAAACAAAACAGCCACTTCACAAACACACAGCACAACATAGGAGAACAAACGCATCAGGACGAGATTCAGTAGTCCATCTGGATTTAAAAGAGAAAGGCCGCTCTTTTGAAGACAGCAAAGTCCACATTTTGGATAGAGAGGGATGCTGGTTTAGAAGAGGGGTCAAAGAGGCCATCTATGTCCAAATTGAACAGCCCCTCACTCAACAGAGGGGGAGGGATATTATCTACCTCGTCTACAACAGTCCTTTCAGCAGTTCTGAAGGCTCCACACCCATTTGCACCACTCAGGTGACCCTGAGGACACAGATCAACCTTCAGGTGACATCAAGGACTCTCTCAAAGGATGCCAATGACCAGCTGTCTGCAAGGAGTATCAATCCTTCCCTTCCCCACCATCCGGTCAGAACTGAAGAAGCTTCTTGGATGAGAAGCAAAACATCTTCAAAGGAAAAAACAAGGAAGTCTAGTTGCCTCCTGAAAAAAAGCACCTATAGGGCAACCATGACTTGGATGATGGAGAACCTCCATAGACATGTAAGGCCATCATGACTTTCTTTCATTAGGACCATAGGTGAGTAACCGCCACCATCACCCTGGTGGTCTTATCTCAGGGCATCAAGCCTTACTTGTGTCTCACTTTGGAGAGCAGTTACTTCGTCAACTGCCCCGTATCCTACAACCTTTCAGCTGCTCTTCTTCTCCTGTGAATCTCCATCTCTTCTCCACTCTTCTCTTCTCTTCTCTTCTCCTCTGTGCGGTGCTGTTGGATCAAGTAGCAACTCTGGTAGCTTTCCATTTTTTAGTCTGTTGGCCACCCAGATCTTTTTTTTTCTTTTTTTAAAAAGTTTTTCAGCTTTATTTCTTATACACATAACATAAAATGTACATTTTCTTACACATAATTACTCCTACATATACACGTTTTCCTTAAAGAAAGCATTAAAATAAGGCATTTTAATTACATTCGGAGTTGCTCTTCTACTTTCTTCCCTCAACCCTTTTTCTTCTTCTCCTCTTTCCCTTCCCTCCCTCCTCTCCTTTCTCCTTCCTCCTCTCCTACCTCATCCTACTTCCCCCTACCTTTCCTCCACTCTTCTTTTCCCTTCTCACCTTCTCTCCTACTCCTGTCCCCTACCCTTCCTTCCTCTCCTTTTCCCTTCCTTCCCTCCCTCTTCTCTTCCTATATTCCTCTATTCCTCTCTCCTTTCTATTTTCTTTGCTGTGGAATATTCTCGTTTGGTATCTGAGCAACTCCTGTATTCTAATAGTATATACTTTCTTTCAATTTCTTTTCAGATGTATTCTATCACGATTATCATAATCGTACATTTATTCTTATCATCATTCTTTTCCCCTCTCCCATCCCTTTTGCATTTACTTTTGTCATCTGGGTTTCTATTTTTATATCCTCTCCCTCATTTAACTTTATATTATCTAAATCATTTATCTATCCTCTTATCTTCATATTTCTTTTCTAACCATATATAAAATCTTCCCCATGTCTTGAAGTACACTGATTCCTCTTTATCTCTTGTTCTTAAAGTTAATCTATTCATTTCCGCAGTCTAAAATCTTTTTTATTACACTTTCACCTTCCGACGGAATTTTTTCTGTCTTCCAATTTTGTGCAAATACAATTCTTGCTGCTGTTATTATATGTATTGTTAAAGACACATCTTCTTTACTATATACCTCTGGGAGAATATCCAATTAAAAAAGCCTCTGGTTTTAATTCTATAGATTTATGTAATATTTCTTCCAACCATTTCTGTATTCTAGACTAATAATTTTTTGCTTCTAAACATGACCACCACATATGATAGATAGTATGATCTGGCCACCAGGATCTCAGGGTGGCCGGTAGATCCCCATCCCTATCTCTAGGGGCTTCAGAGATTTAGTTGCTGGTCTTGATTTCCATTTCCAACTCATTGTTGTCTTTATTAATCAGAATATTGGACCTCCTTCTCCATCGTGACACCAGTTTCTCCTCTGTCTTCTCACTTTATTGTCATCGCACCTCATACAATGAAATGAAATGCCATCTTCAGTGTACATTATACTTAAAAAATTCACCATGTACGACGACTTACAACATCTGGTAACGGCACTGGAAAAAAATGGATTTACGGCAGTTTTTCCACACTTACGACCATCGCATCTTCCCCATGGTCACGTGATCAAATTCGGAGACATGGCAACTGGCGTGTACTTATGACGGTTGCAGTGTCCCAGGGGTCACGCCATCCCCTTGTGCAACCCTCTCCCCCCCACACACACAAAAAGCAATATCAGATTCATTTAGCAAGCGTGTTACTAACTTCCCAACTGCCATGATTCACTTAATAACTGTGGCAAGTAAGGTCGTAAAATGTGGCAAAATTCACTTTCACTATCTCACTTAGCATCAGAAATTTGGGGCTCTATTGTGGCCATAAGTCGAGGACTGGTAGTAGCTCTGCTTGACCTATTTACATGTTGCTGCCATTACAAATCTTGATGTGCGTAGATCAGCGATGCAAGACATGGATTATTCGGAGCCTGGCCCTGGATGATCTCTACAACTGACCTTGCCCTAAATTGTAACGGGTTTTTCGTCTTACTCCAGACCAGCGCTGGCTTTTAACGATTTCCTTCTGCTGACGCGGGTGAAGATGGAAGATGGAACTTTCTCGATGGGTTGGTCCACAATCGCCACCATTCCCAGATGTTGGTTGAAGACCAGGCAACGCAGGAGTCGTGAAAACCACGATCAACTCTTCCCTGGAGCGTCGTGAGCTCACTCAGCCAAACAGGTGACCTAGCCAGCTTTCTTGCCTAAGGCAGGACTAGAACTCACCGTCTCCAGGTGATTCACCCCAAAACTGCTGGCGTTTAGCCAAAAGACACCCAGGCAACTTTCATTAAGGCAGAACTAGAACTCCCAGGCTCTGATAGCTGCCTTTTTGTGCCTAAGGCAGGACTAGAACTCACCGTCTCCTGGTGATTGGCCCAAAGTCACCCAGCCAGCTTTCTTGCCTAAGGCGGGACTAGAACTCACCGTCTCCAGGTGATTCACCCCAAATCTCCTGGCGTTTAGCCTAAAGACACCCAGGAGACTTTCATTAAGGCAGAACTAGAACTCCCAGGCTCTGACAGCTGCCTTTTTGTGCCTAAGGCAGGACTAGAACTCACCTTCTCTTGGTGATTGGCCCAAAGTCACCCAATCGGCTTTCTTGCCTAAGGCGGGACTAGAACTCACTGTCTCCAGGTGATTCACCCCAAATCTCTTGGTGTTTAGCCAAAAGACACCCAGGAGACTTTCATTAAGGCAGAGCTAGAACTCCCAGGCTCTGATAGCTGCCTTTTTGTGCCTAAGGCAGGACTAGAACTCCCGTCTCCTGGTGATTGGCCCAAAGTCCCCCCCTCTGGCTTTCCCGCCTAAGGTGGGACTAGAAGTCCCAGGATCCTGGGGATTGGCCGAGTCACCCAGCTGGCTTTCAGGGCTGAGGCAATAGGACTAGAACTCACCGTCTCCCACTTTCTAGCCTGGTGGCTTTAAGAGTAAACCAAATCTTTCGGCTTCGAATTCACCCCAAAGATGCTGGACCAGAGATCCGATGGTAACTATAACGCAGATGGTGCGATGCACAGCAAACCAAGGATGACGGGAACAAAAATGAAGAGAGAACTTGGGACGTCAAAAGAAACGGACCCGGAGGACAAAGGAAATACCCCTTGCAAGGACACACCACTCCAGGAGACGCCACGTTCTTGAAATAACAGAACTTTATTTAGAAATTGTTTAAAAGTAGAAAAAAACCCTGTCAAAAGGAGTCTGGTTTTGAATATCGTTCTAGGGCAAACAGGTGTTTTAGAAGGCCACGAGAGAAACAGCACCTCGGATGGTTTAAATAATGGCTTTCTTTTTTTTTCTTTTTCTTTCTTTCTTTCTTTCCCTTCTTTCGTTTTTTTTTTCTTTTCTTTTCGGTTTTTTTTTTTTTTGGCATTCGTCCAAAACGTGGGTCTCCCGCCGAATTGTCATAAGGAAATCATGCACTACACAACAAGTTACCGTAACTTTGCTTTCTACACACATCGAGACACACAACCACCGGAAGCAAACGGACAAAAGGAACACACCAAGCCGGAAGCTTAGTCTTTGCTGTGGAGAGGGGGCCTGAGGAAAGGGGGGGGGGGAGAGTCCCGAACCTCCGAAAGCCCCCTCCCCAAGAAGCAGCCATTGGGGAGGGGAGGGGAGGGGAGGGAGGGAAGGGGGAGAGGGTCGAACACAGAATACTGCAATAATCAAAATTCACCGGAACGCTCTGATTATCTCCGGCAACCTCGGCTCGCCTATTTCGTACGCAATTTTTCTCTTCTTTTTTTTTTCTTCCCCCCCCCATCAGTCCTTTGGAGCACCTGCGCAGGTAACTCAAGAGGCAGGGTGAGGGGAGGCCCTGCAACGGAGGCGTGAGTGGTGCCCACCGAGGCGTCTCTCGGCGCAGGCTGCAAAAAAAACCAACTAGCAAGTCCAGTTCGAGCAAGAGCGGAGTGTTTACAACCAGCTGCCCTCTCCAGTTGTTTCAGAGACCCCATCCTAGCTTGGTGAGAAAGGAGGGCAGCTGCCATCCAAAACAGAGTGTGTTGGTTTGTTTGAAGGTAACAGGGTTAGTTTGGAAGCAGAGGGAGGGGGCAGAGAGGAAGAGAAGGGCCCCCTATTGAGGGGAGCGGAGGTGGAGCAGCAGGGGTTAGGGGAGAGGAGGAGATTGAGGTGGAGTCAGGATCTTATTCGGAAGTGTCCCACGTTTGCAACTGTTTAAAACTTGTGGGACTTCAACTCCCAGAATTCCCCACAAAGGTGGAAAAGTTGCCGAGAATGGACAACCCTGGTCTTATTGGAGGTGACACCAAACAAAAGAAGCCAATTTCGGACACCTGCTTCACACCTTTCTTGCGACCGAGCCTACTACAAACTCCACTCTCCTGCCACATCCTCAGCCAATTCCACACGGCCCCTGACACGCACCCCTGAACTCGCAGCCCCGAACCATCTAAGTGAGGAAAGTTCTACTATCCCTCTTTCCCCGTCCCCACCCTCCCCGAGCGTCTCAAATCCTCCGTCGCTCTCCGGTTCTCTCGATGCCCCAAATTCATCCCCCTTCCTCTCTCCCTACATGGCGGCACCTGGTGGAAAGGCCACCCTTCCGCTCCGTAGGCCGCCTCTCCTGCTTACCCCACCCCGCCCTCTCCCCAAACACGCCGCACTGCCAATCCGCCGTCCGTGAAGGGCCCCCGCGTACCCCAAGCCTGCGACCTCCTGCTTCCAAACGACACCAAAAGGATGTTGATAATATCCTTCCGCTATAAAAAGTGACAAAAGAGCTCTCCAAAAAAAAAAAAGAAAAAAGAAAGAAAGAAACAAAAAAAAAAATCCCAAAACAAAACGCACACCCATCGGAAGCGGAAGGGTGGGGGGTGGGGGAGTGGGAAAGTAGTAGTAAAACTTACGCAAAGTGCACTTGAAGAGGTACTCTTTTTGTTTTTTTTGTTTTGTTCTGTTTTACTTTCGAAAAGAAACCAGTTAAAGTCCTCTAAGAATAAAACGAAGAGTATTTTACAGATAACCACATGATTGGGGCAAAAGATTTTTCGGACTTCTGACTCTGCTGCTCGGCTGGTAAATGTCGGTGGGGCCGTTAATACTCCTCTTGGTCCTCCGGAGGGGCTCCTTCGTCGGGTATCACGAAGCCTTCCTACGAGGGAATCAGAATCGGGATCGGAAAATTAAGAAGGGCGACGGCACAGGAAGGGGTTATGCGGGTAGCTGCACGTTCTCCGAGAGGGTGGGATTTTGGGATGGAAACATGGCATATAAACGATCAGTGGAACGGTTTCCCTCCAGAAGTTGTGGGCGGCCCATCGCTGGAGGCTTTTAAGAAGAGGTTGGACAGCCACTTGTCTGGAGTGGGCAACCCGTCTTTACAAGCTGTGACTGTTAGGATCTAGCCATAATGAGGGGAGAGGAGGGGGGAGAGAAGAGAAGAGAAGAGAAGAGAAGAGAAGAGAAGAGAAGAGAAGAGAAGAGAAGAGAAGAGAAGAGAAGAGAAGAGAAGAGGAGAGGAGAGGAGAGGAGAGGAGAGGAGAGGAGAGGAGAGGAGAGGAGAGGAGAGGAGAGGAGGGAGGAGAGGAGAGGAGAGGAGAGGAGAGGAGAGGAGAGGAGAGGAGAGGAGAGGAGAGGAGAGGAGAGGAGAGGAGAGGAGAAGAGAAGAGAAGAGAAGAGAAAAGAGAAAATATGGAAGGGAAGAGAATGCAGAATACTGTATAATACAGAATAGAACATGGAATGGAATGGAATGGGAGAGGAGATTCGCTTCTCATTCAAGAACCTTCTTCAGTTCTTCTGGTGCTGTTATATTATTATTATTATTATTGTTATTATTGCAATCATGATTGTCATTATCATTCCGTAGAGATTCTCAGCCAATAGAAGGATTTATGCTCCTTGCAGACAGCTGGTCTTTTGCATCCCTTTAGAGCAGTGTTTCTCAACCTTGGAAGCTGGAAGATGGGTGACTTCGACTCCCAGAATCCCCGCCGGGGATTCTGGGAGTTGAAGTCCACCCATCTTCCAGCTTCCAAGGTTGAGAAACACTGCTTTAGAGGATCTCTGAGGCCACTTGGGGGTTTCTCTGTGTCCTCAGAGTCACCTGAGTGGTGCAAATGATTCCTGTAGTCTGCAATTTTTTTTCCTCTGGAAATCCATTCCTACTCCTGGATGACTGAGAATCTCTACAGGCATTTAGCTCTACAATTTGGGATGAACACCCTTTGAATGGCCTGGGAGTAGGAATGGATTTCCAGAGGAAAACAACTGCAGACTACAGGAACCAGGAGCAATGCTCAGGGAAATCACAGATAAATCTCCAAGTGGCCTCAACGGCTCTCTCTAAGGTAAAGGCTAGGGTTCCCCTCTCACATATGTGCTGATTATTCCCGCCTCTAGGGGGCGGTGCTCATCTCCGTTTCAAAGCCGAAGAGCCAGCGCTGTCCGAAGACGTCTCGGTGGTCATGTGGCCGGCATGACTCAACGCCAAAGACGCACGGAACACCGTTCCCTTCCCACCAAAAGTGGTCCCTGTTTTTCTACTTGCATTTTTCACCTGCTTTCGAACTGCTAGATTGGCAGAAGCTGGGACAAGTCCCCAGGAGCTCACCCCGTTACGTGGCACTCGGGATTCGAACCGCTGAACTGCCGACCTTTCGATCGACAAGCTCAGCGCCTTAGCCACTGAGCCACCGCATCCCTCTGACGGCTCTCTCTCTCTAAAAAGGATGCAAATGACCAGCTGTCTGCAAGGAGTATAAATCCTGCCTTTGCCCTGCCAGAGTTGAAGAAGCTTCTTGGATGAGAAGTGAAACGTCTTCCAAGCAAAAACAAGAAAGTTCAGTTGCCTCCTGAAAAAGCACTTTTGGTACATTATTTATTTATTTATCTATCAAATTTATATACTCCCAAAAGGGACTCACGGCGGTGAACAGCCAAAATAAAATACAATAACATATAAAAGTTGAGAGCTATTAAAATAAATTAAATAAGTTGGGCTCAGGTATCATCATCATCATTGGGTGGTGGGGTTTTTTGTCTCTTTTGGGAGAGGTGCATCAGAATTTCATTTTAATGTGTGCCATCATGTGTACAGAATAAGATCACTTATTCCCACTTTCCGAAAGGCCCTTAAGACCTATTTATTCCAACAAGCCGGCCTTGCTTGATCGATTTTAATGGGCTTTTAACAAAATTTTTGCTATTACTGATTTCTGGGGTTTTAAATTGGGTATTTTAATGGGGTTGAGACTTCTATCAGGAACGCCAACGATTTAATTCAATTTTAAAATTCTTTTAATGTTTGTATTATATGTGTTTTAAATTTGGTTGTTCACCGCCCTGAGTCCCCCTCCCGGGGAGAAGGGCGGTATATAAATTGAAATAAATGAAAATGAAATGAAATGAATAAAGGTTATTCAATTCAGTTCAATTCAATTCGTGCAGGTGAACATCCTGGGAAATGGGGCACAGAAGGAAAAGCTAGAGCCACAGTTATGCCCGAGCCGCTGCCAGATTACATCCACTTACATCTGTAGCATAAAGTATTTCCACGATTCTCTGGAGGACCGGATCACTTTCGCCTTCGTTCTCCTGGCAGATCAGCTCAATGTTCCTCAGCTTCCCGAAGTAGAAATCTCGTTCCTTTTCTAAATCTTCCACGGTCATCTTTAATGCATTGATCTGACAAAAAAAAAATAGCTCATCTCAGAGCAAGTGGCTGAAGAGACTTGGTGGGGCTGCTACAAAGAAGGCTGGTGGAGCAGGGGTGAGAATGCAGGATTGCAGGCTGAGTCTGCTCACTGCCAGCAGTTCGACGATCACTTATACTGTGCTGTAAAGCACTGTGAAGCAGTATGCAAGTGCTATTGCTATTGAAATTCCCTTCCTTCCTTCCTACCTTCCTTCCTCCCTCCTTCTCTCCCTCTCTCCCTCCTTCCTTCCTTCTTTCCCTCCCTCCCAGTGGTTAGAATGCAGGATTGCAGGCTGGCTCTGCTCACAGCCAGCAGTTCAATCCTGACCAGCTCAAGATCGACTCGAACGGTAAAATGAGGATCCATATGGTTGGGGGGTGATATGCTGACTCTTTAAAACCACTACTGTAAAGCTCTGTGAAGGGGCATATAAGTGCTATTGAAATATCTTCCTTCCTTCCTTCCTTCCTTCCTTCCTTCCTTCCTTCCTTCCTTTCCTTCCTTCCTTCCTTCCTTCCTTCCTCCCTCCCTCCCTCCCTCCCCCTCCCTCCCTCTTTTTCCTTTCTCTGAGCTCTGGTGGTGCAGTGGTTAGAATGCAGGCAAGAGGGAAGGGAAGTGATGTTCGTGTTTCTGTGTGTGGCAGACACCCACGTAAGCGTGCACACTCCAATCCCGTACTCCCCCTGGACCCCTTTGGAGACCTGCGTGGTTTAAATCCAGCATGAAGGGGTTCGAAATTTCCATGAAGAAAAATCACAATCAACCGATGGAACAGAAGTTGCCCTCGGAAGTTGTGGGAGCTTCATCCCTGGAGGCTTTCAAGGGGAGACTGGACTGCCATGGGTCAGAAATGCTATAGGGTCTCCTGCCTGGGCGAGGGGTTGGACTAGATGACCTCCAAGGTCCCTCCCAACTCTGTTAATCTGTTTAAATTAAATGTATCGCTGCGGACAGACACCCCACACGCACTCCCGAAACCCACCTGCTGTATCAATTCGGCTGATTCATCCTCTCCGATTCCCCCAGGAGCCTTTTTGATCATCGGAGGGCCGGATTTATTCGCCACTGTTGTTCGCTGGGCCACCAGAGGCCTCGTTGGGGCTGTAAGAGAGGAAGCGCGTTAGCCATGCTCTGCAGTGGGGCGCAGGGCCTCGGCACCGCTGCCAACCGAAGTGAACGACACCGAAGCGTGCAAGCCCGTGTGCTACAAAGCCCAACAGAAGAGAAGAGAAGAGAGTAAGGCACGAGAGTCGCTCCTTCCACCCACTTAGTACCAATTGCAGCGGTTTTCTTTAAGGAAAGAGGAGACTCTGCTCTTGCTGCCTTCAGGTCCGAAGTTCCCACAAAACTGTTATCTACAAAAAGAGAAGGTTTCTTCTCACTAGGACGCACAAACACAAAAGCACTTCGCAATTACAAGATCTCGGATCATCATCATCATTTAATGACCCCATAATCCCTTGCATTGGGGTGGAGTCTGGGCAACTGAATTGGAGCTGAGGGTTTATTGGCCGGCTGCCCTTCCTGTCGCCAATACAGAGTTTTGTTCAGCAGATATATTTTCATGGTGCTCAGAGAGAGAAATATCTGCCTCTACCTAGGATCAAACTCACAGCCTCCTGATCGTGAGGCGAGAGCTCCGCCTCTAGGCCACCGCCGCCATTCAATTACAAGATCTCGGACGAAACGCTGAAAATACAAAGCCTCCCCATACCGTCAGCGTGGCTGAGAAAGAGCAGAATGAATGGGCAACTTCCAAAAAAAAAGGCCATTTCCCCCCATCCTCACCCCCATTTGGGGGGAAAAATGTGAACCCTTGCAAAACTTAGTATCGGGGAAGGGTCCACAAGCACCCAGAATTTTAAGAGGGCTGCACTGGGGCTAGATTGTGAAAGAACTGCACAGCTTGATTGTTGGTCTAGTGTTAATCTTGATGTTAAGGAACGAACAAGACCGCTCCCACTTACAAGGCAAGCCACAAGTTTATAAACAAAGAGCAAACCCCACTCCCTTCCAGCACTGATGATGTTACCTAGCTGGGTCATGAAACATCTGCAAGAAAACGACCGAGCTCAGAGAGCAGCAAGGACCACATGAGCCCTCCTCCTGCTCCTCTTCCTCCTCCTCCACTAACCTCACTCCCTTCTAGTACAGATGATATAACCTGGTGATATAAATGGCTTAGGGACGGTATTTATGAGACCGTCTTCTGCCACCGATAGCCTCCCACCGGCCAGTACGCTCTCACAGAGAGGGACTCCTCAGGGTGCCGTCAGTCAAATTATGCCGACTGACCCTCGCCAGGGGGAGGGTCTTCTCTGTGAGGGCTCCTGCCCTTTGGAATGAATTGCCCCCGGAGATACGTAGGATCCCCGATCTCCATGCTTTCCGCCATGCCCTCAAGACCCTGATGTTCCAACAGGCTGACCATTTAAATAATTTTTAATTTGTTATTTTAATTCTGGGTTTTTTATTCAATCGGGCCAAACTGTTTAACAAATTTTAAATTGTATTTTATAATGTTTGTAGGTTTGTGTTTTTACCTTGGCTGTACACCGCCCTGAATCCTATGGGAAAAGGGCGGTATAGAAATATAATTAATTATATCCCAAGAGGCTGCTTCAAGGTCATTTGGCTGGGAGAAGGTGGTAGCTGCATATCTATCTATCTATCTATCTATCTATCTATCTATCTATCTATCTATCTATCTATCTATCTATCTATCTATCATCTATTGGTTCGATTTATATGCTGCCCTTCTCCAGAGACTCAGGGTGGCTTACAATGCGTTAATCAATAGCCTTCATACTTTTGTATCTACCTGCTTAGTAGGGCTTTCTATACCCCCCTAAGCGGTGTTCTTTTTTATATATATACAAAGTCCGCTTACTGCCCTCACAATCCGGGTCTTCATTTTACCTACCTCGGAAGGATGAAAGGCTGAGTCCACCTTGAGCCTGGTGAGATTTGAACTCGCAGTAATTGCAGGCAGCTGGGAGCTAAGTGCTACTTTAACAGCACTTTAGTCAGCTGCACCACCAAGGCTCATTTAAACTACGCTTGAAGTGGCTTCTGAACACATGTTGCCTGAATCTGACTGGCATGGAGGGCCCGGCGACAGGAGGCAGTTAAGGGAGGGAAAAGTTGAATTTAGGGATTTTGGCGGGCGATGCTCAGTCCTGGCTTTGCGTTACTGCAATAGACTTGAGTTCTGATAAAACGATGCCTTTCTCAACAAACAGGAGCCGAGGATCATTTCTATGGAGAGGTTTAAGCGGTGGCAAGTCTGACAGCCTTTCAATCAAATCACTTCCTCACCTCTGCCAGGTTAACCTGGTACATTTTGCCATCTTAAGTGTAACTTCAAATCTGTCGTGGGACGCCACCAAGGCACAAAGAAGGCCTGAGATGCTGCCTCTGCCGACAGGGATGTCCCCTTCCTGGGCCTCCCCGGATGTTGGGACTGCTTCTCCCATCATCCCCAAACAGCAAAGCTGACCCAGGGCGGAGCACTAGAACTTCCGAGCGCCCGCGGTACCTGACGCAAAGCCTCTCTTACCTGTGCCACCAGAACCAAGGTTCTTCTTGGGCTTGTTCAGCAGCGGGACCACCAGAGCGGGGGCGGGGCACGTCTCCTGGCCTTGCCGAGCTGCCACGGGGTCGTAGTCCTTTCCGTCGTAATTGGCATCGAAGAATTTCTTGAACCACTGAACAAATTCGAAATTGTCTTGGAATTTCCCTTTCACTAATTTGTCCACGGGTATTATCTGAGGAGAGAGGTTAAGGACGTTTAGCCCAGACGAGAAATGTACTCTAGAGCTCTAGCAGAGAAGTTTCTAAAAGCAAAACAGTTAGTCCTCGTCTTACGACTGTCTGCTTAGTGACCATTCGAAACGCCGACGGACGTACCGGGGAGAGGACTTATGACCCAAAATTCAAAGTTCTTATGGTCTCAGTCACGTGACCACACATCGGGCCACATCTATATTCATTTGCAGTGTCCTGCATTCGTGTGTCTCTGTTTTACGACGGCTTTGCAAAAAAAAAAAAAAAACCCTGGCATTTAAATCAGGTTTACAACAAAACCACACCGTGACAAAAACCACTGGTCTGTTTAACAACGGCCAGAAAGAAAGGTCATAAAATCGTTGTATGTTTTGTAAGCAAAACTTACAACTGTGATAGGCAGGCTCCGTTGCCGTCATAACTTGAAGACTAGAGAAAATTCCTCGGCTCGTGCAGAAATGGGTTAGGTGTTTACTTTTATTTCTGCACTAAAATAGCTTTGCTGACCTGACACCAGGAGCTGGCCCAAAATCCCCACCCCCACCCCAGATGAAGGTTTTTAAAACATCACAAAATATTTGAAGGTTTTTCCACACGCACACACACACACACACACACAGAAAACGGCACCCAAAAAATGTGATTGTGATGTGTTTAAGTTATTCTTTTGAAATGAAGCACGAAATGTTTAAAAGTCCGTATTTCGTTTTTACAGGCTTTCCTGCCAGGCCTGATTATTTAAAACTTAAGCATTAAGCAAAGCTTGACAGAAGATTATTTATATGGCCGAATCATTGTAATTCATGGAATCTGAAGAGTGGGAAGTGGATGTCCCAGCCCTCCCAGCACCCACCCACCCCCTGCTCAGGCAGGAATCCAAAGCAAAGCAGGCTGACCGATGTCTGTTCAAACCCAGCTCAAAAAATTTGCCACAGCCGCAACAATTCGGCTGCTGAACCATCAGCAAGGCTCTTTTTTATCTCCAAACTGTTCTGTTAGAATATACAGTAAATTCTGGACTTACCACCATTTGTTTAATGACCGTTTCAAGTTCCTCAATCAGAATAGAGCTGGGAGGGGCCTTGGAGGTCTCCTAGTCCAGCCCTCTGCTGAAACAGGAGGCCCTATAATGCCATTTCAGACAGGTGGCTGTCCAGTCCCTTCTTAAAAACCTCCAGGGATGGAGCACCCACAACTTCTGGTGGCAAGCAGTTCCACTGGTTAATTGTCCTCACTGTCAGGAAGTTTCTCCTTAATTCCAGGTTGCTTCTCTCCTGGATTAGTTTCCATCCGTTGCTTCTTGTCCTGCCTTCAGGGGCTTTGGAGAATAAAGTTGATCCCCCTCTTCTATGTAGCAGTCCCTCAAATCTTGAAAGACTTCTACCTTGTCACCCCTGGTCTTTCTTTTCATTAAACTCGACAAAGCCTATTCCAGCAACCATTTTTCATTCTTCGTATGTTTTAACCACCAGTCCTCCCAAATTAATTGTTCTCGTTGTCAGGAAGTTTCTCCGGCGTTCCAGGTTGCTTCTCTCCTTGATCAGTTTCCATCTATTGTTTCTTGTCCTGCCTTCGGGTGCTTTGGAGAATAAATTGATCCCCCTCTTCTTCATGGCAGCCCCTCAAATATTGGAATTCTGCTATCATGTCCACCCTAGTCCTTCTTTTCTCTAGACTGGCCAAACCCAATCTTCCAGCCGTTCTTCACATGTTTTAGTTTCCAGGCCTTTGCTCATCTTAGTTGCTCTTCTCTGAAAGTCTCACCTCTTTTTTGTAATGTGAGGACCAAAACTGGATGAAGGATTCCAGGTGGGGCCTTACTAAGGCTTTACAAAGCGGGACTAACACTTCACCTGATTTTAGCTCTGTTTATACCACCCAGGACTGCATAAACAGAGTTATACAATAATATATAAATTATATATTTATATATAATTTACATGAATTTATTTATTGTATTAGTAAAGTTACAATGGTACTGAAAAAGTGAGTTAGCGTAGGTGACTTATGACCGTTTTTATTTATTTATTTTAGAAAATTTATATTGCTGCCAACTCGCACAGGCCGACTCAAGGCAGCTTACAAGGGCGTGAGTCGTTTTTCACACGGCCGTCCTAGCATCCCCGTGGACACGTGATGCACTTCGGATGCTTGGCAACCGACTTGTATTTATGACGGTTGCAGTAACTCAGAGTCCTGTGATCACCCCTTCTGACAAGCAAAGTTAATGAGGAAGTTAGATTCACTTAGCAACTGGGGCAAGGAAGACTGTCAAATGGGACGAAACTCACTTAACAACCATCACGGAAATTTTGGCTTAAATGTGGTCCTAGGTCAAGGACTACCTATATAGCTTCCCGATTCTTAAAATTCATTATTCTACGCCACGCATGACAGGATCCTAAAGAAGGTTCTGAAACCCTGTTTTGAATTCCTTGCCAGTATTTAAGTGTGCTCTCCTATCTCTCTTAAGTTGAAGTAAAAGACACTTAAATCTTTTAATCTTTCTTCCTACAGCTTAGTTCTTAATTCTCTGATCGTCCTTGTTGTCCTTCTCTGAACCTTCTTTTAAGTGGGATAGAAATAGGCATAGAATTATGGGGCTGGAAGGGACCTAGGAGGTCTTCTAGTCCATCCCCTGCCCTTAGCCAGAGAGAGAGAGGGAGAGAGGGAGGGAGAAAGAGAGAGACAGACAGGCAGAGGGAGGTGGGGTCTCCCCAAAGCAGAACAGAGTAGATGATTTGGGAATTATATATTCCTCCAGAAAAAAGGGAATTTTTACAACACGCCACTGAAAGGCCAAATTGCATTTCTTCTCCCAGGACCCTGGCATTTGTTTAGCCAAGAAAAGGTAGGATGATGATGATCTATTCTCCAAAGCCCCTGAAGGCAGGACAAGAAGCAACGAATGGAAACTAACCAAGGAGAGAAACAACCTGGAATTGAGGAGGAATTTCCTGACACTGAGAACAATTAATCAGTGGAACAGCTTGCCACAAGAAGTTGTAAATATTCCATCGCTGGAAGTTTTTAAGAGACTGGACAGCCATTAGTATGGAAAGGCATAAGGTTTCCCGCTTCAGCAGGGGGTTGGACTAGAGGACCTCCGGGGTCCCTTCCAGCTCTATACTGATTGATTGACC
>CM075960.1:5847769-5949534 GCA_038048745.1 Coluber constrictor foxii
GGGATATTCAGAAAGCAGCCTGCTTCTCCAACGGCTGAGCCCACCACCTTTCAGCTCAACCATCAACCTGATTTGGGTCCTCACCTGTGCCACACAACAACAATCTCCTCCCAGGAGAGAGAGAGAGAGAAAAAGACCCACAAAAGAAGGCAAAACATCGCCCGATATAGAATTGAGCCCCTGTCCTTTTATCTCAATACGGTCAAGAAGCATAAGGGAGAGAGTTATTCTGCAGTTTCTTGCAGCTTTGATATCCTGGTTTAGGAACGAAAGGTTTCTACAGATAGTCCTCGACTTACAACAGTTCATTTAGGGACCGTTTTAAAATTACAACAGCGCTGAAAAAAGTGACTTGGGACCACTTTTCACACCTACAGCCACTGCTCCATGCTTGAATTGTATGAATTTTGATTTTGTGTTCAAAATTCAGAGGGCTTGGCAACTGGCATGTACGTATGACGGTTGCAGTGTCCCAAGGTCAGGTGATCGACCTTTCGCGACCTTCTGATAAGCAAAAGTCAACGGGGAGACAGATTCACTTAAGAACCACTTGACTAACTTAACTGCAAGGATTCACTTAACAGAATTTAAGTGGGCAGAATTTATTTAACCACTGTCTTTTTCACCAACAGAAATTTCCGGGCTCAATTGTGAACTACCTGAATTTGCAATATCACCACTGAATCCTGATGACCGGACCGTGTTTCTCAACCTTGGGCAATTCTAAGATCCTGGCTGGGGAATTCTGGGAGTTGATATCTGCCCATCTTCCAGGAGCCAAGTTTGAGAAGCACTGCCACTGGACTTGAAGAAATCCCAAATCCGATTTGCATTTGAAAGGCAGCAGTGAGTCAAAAACTATTCATGGGAAAATTAGCATATGAAAACCCACATTCCTTCTGCCTTTCCAGTAATTCAAGGGCAGCAATATAAGCATTCTTTTACTCCCACAATTTGAGAAGGGTCAGATGGTTTTCTGTTGATTTGTATTTCACATTTTTGAACCACACAGAGGGACAACTCTAGGCGGTGTACAATAAAACGTGGGACTATATAAAAAGAGCACATGAAATTTAAAATTTATATGCTATAAACCTTCTGAAAATTCAGATAAATATCGTTCCACAGAAAAAAAGACAGAAGCATCTGGAGCCTAACTCTAACAAAATATCCCCGAATAGAAAAGTCTTTCATGAGGTTTATGTTAGTCGTATCTTGACAAAGATTAAAACCTCCCCCCTCCCCAAAAAAAACAAAAAAACTCTGGTTTTGAGCCACAAGTCAATGCAGGCAGAAATGGCACAAAATCCAACTTGACAAGACAAGACAAATACCTTCCTACTCGATAAAATAAAAATCCCACCTTATTATATTCAGCAGTATGTTAACAAGGTGATTGGCACCTCACAGCTACACAATGTTAAAAATCGAAATACCAAGTGCTGCTTTTCCTGAAAAAGGTGCATCACAAAGCTGAAAAATGATTCCAGTTTTGTCAAAAGAAATATATCTGGTTTAAATTGAACAAGACTGGGAGGAAAGACCCTCCAACATGACTGAATATTAATTTGAAAACTGAGAATGGGGAATGCTAGCCTCTGGCAAATATTCTAAGTAAATGAATAAATAAATATTCAAAATCAATCAACGTGAACGTCTTAGGCCGCAGCCAAAGGAGCCAATTATGCCAGTTCTCCAAGCTGCAACATTCCCTCAAAATGACACCTGAGAAACGACTGAAGCTCTTACTTTGTCAACGCCCATTTCGCTTAAAACCTGCTTGTAGGACCTTGAAATTCTGAATGTATTCGTGTTCCAGCTTTGCTTGGAATTTCACTTTCTTGAGCGTGACCGAACCTGGGAAGAGCATGTCCATAAACTGACAATAAGCAGCACCTGGCCAAGAGAGAGAGAGAGAGAAACATCTTGGTGAAAATTAGATCTTAGCAAAGGTATTTAGGGTAAAAGATCAGAAAAAATCTGCATTCCTTTGTGGCTGCCAATCCTCTTTCTGTGGGAGGCTGCATTGCAGGAAAACTTTGTGGGAGGAACTGGATTCAAACAGTTGGGTGGGAGAAGAGACACCATCCTTCTTTAGTTCCTCAGACAGTTCTTTTATCTACCTTGCTCTTCACACAGCAGGGAACAGACTAGTTGAAGGTTATTTGAAGGACCATCTTTTCCCAGCCACATCTACCACCCACCTGAGTAGGGAGACAAAGGATGCTATGGGTTCCCTCACTTAAGGGAGGTCCATCTGCTGGGACGAAAAGAAGGGCCTTCTCCGTGGTGGCTCCCTCCCAGTTATTTGAAGGACCCTCTTTTCCCAGTTACATCTTCCAGGCCCACTTGAGGGTGGTGGCCTAGAGGTGGAGCTCTTGCCTCACAAGCAGGAGGCTGTGAGTTCGATCCTAGGTAGAGGCAGATATTTCTCTCTCTGGACACACTGAGAATATATCTGCTGAACAAAATTCTGCATTGGAGACAGGAAGGGCAGCCGGCCAGTAAACACTCAGTTCCATTCAGTTGCCCAGATTCCACCCCGCAAGCAGTTATGGGGTCGTTAAAAGAGGATGATGATGATCTACCAGGCCCACTTGAGTGGGGAGACAAAGGATATTATGGGTGCTCTCTCTTAAGGAGGTCCATCTCCCTGGTGGCTCCCTCCCAGTTATTTGAAGGACCATCTTTTCCAGTTATAGCTACCAGGCCCACCTGAATGGAAAGGCAGGGGATGTTACAAGTCCCTCCATTAAGGAGGTCCATCTCTTAAGGAGGACCTTCTCTATGGTGGCTCCCTCCCTGTGGAACATCCATCCCCGTGGAGATAAGATATCCTTCCCTTTGACGCTCATTCGAACGGCTCTGAAGACGTGGTTTTGCCAGTGGGTTTGGGGACCCCACAGAGCTCATCAGGTGGTTGGTCCGATTTTCATCACCACACCAGGGGTGGGGATGGGGGTGAGGGGGTTAATGCTTGCCTGGGTTCACCATGAGTGAGTTGAGTGGGCTATATAAATTTTCTTGATAAAATAAATTTGCCAGAAAACTAAATGAGTCACCCAGACTCCTAACAGTCTGAGTCACCAAACAGTCCCCAATTGGCTGACCTGTTGCCATGTCTATTCCAATTCATGAACTCTTATACGCTGACAAGAACCACATTTTTGCTGTTGCAACCATTATCATTTTCTCTGCTTGCCAATGCACCAGGGGGGAAGGAAGGGTGAGATGGAATGTATGCTCCAGACATCAAGAAGCTGAGCCGTGAGAGCCAAGGACACTTTAGCAGGTGTTTGCCAAAGCCTAAGAGCTTTTCTCATAACAATACAGAGAGACTCATTGGGCCATGGGACCTGCTTTAATAAGGGGAGGGAGAATTCTATATTTTTAAGTATGTGGGTTTGCGCGGGGAATTAACTAGATTTGGTTTTGTCCTCATTGGTGTCAGAATTATGTACTCAATAAAGCTTTGCATTCAGAGATTGGATCGTCTCGACTGTGCTTGCTTCGGTTGGGTTTGTCAGTTGGAATATTGACAACTGCATCCAATGATCAGCAAGGAATTCCTGCTGGCTGATCCCAATTTCCTTAACAGACCCTGAAGAGCATAAATCTAACACGCTGGTCTGATTTTGCTCATCAAAAGGTCCCAAAAGGGGATCACATGGCCCTGGAAAACTGCAACAGTCATGTGAATTAGCTGTCAAGCATCTGAATTTTGATCACGTGACCATGGGAATGCTGCAACAGTTGTAATTGTGACAAACAGTCGTAAGTCGCTTTTTACAATGATGTTGTAACTTTGAGCGGTCACTAAATGAATTGTTGTAATTCAAGGACTACTTGTATTAGGTTTCTCCAAGGCTGAAATGTCAGTCCTTAGCCTTATGCAAAGGGTTAGGTGTCTTTTTTTAAAAAATAGCTCCTGGGATGGAACAGATGATTTGAAACAGTCAAGATGGTTAATTAAAAGGAAGCTGATTACAAGGCAGATCAGGGATCTGGTCGGTCAAGATTTAACTGCTGAAAGGAACCAGAAAGGGTTCGGAAACTTCCAAAGGCAACTTCTGTCCCATCACTTGATTGTTCTCCCTGTTTCTCCTTTTTCTAGTTGAATCTCTTCCTTGATCAGTTTCCATCCATTATTCCTTGTCTGGCCTTCAGGGGCTTGGAAAATAGCTTGACCCCCTTCCTCCTCTCTGGGGTAGCCCCTCAAATATTGGAAGATGCTCTCCTGTCTCTCCTGGTCCTTCTTTTCATTAAACTATACATACCCAGTTCCTGCAACTGTTCTTTGTATGTTTTAGCCTCCAGTCCCCACATCATCTTGGTGGCTCTTCTCTGCACTTTTTCTAGAGTCTCAACTTCTTCTTCTTCTTCTTCTTCTTCTTCTTCTTCTTCTTCTTCTTCTTCTTCTTCTTCTTCTTCTTCTTCTTCTTCTTCTTCTTCTTCTTCTTCTCCTTCTCCTTCTCCTTCTCCTCTCCTCCTCCTCCTCCTCCTCCTCCTCCTCCTTCTCCTTCCTTTTGCAAATCAGGCTATTTTGAGCAGGTGTCAGAAGAGTTTTTAGCTTAAACACTTTCAAAATGCTTGAAATAGCAAGTGTGGAACTCGAAAGACCAGTTTCACAATGAGGGACGATGCTTCATTGAAAAGTGAAGTTCCAGGTTGCACACTCATTTCCACTCTGATTCAGATGACCCTGAAGGCACAGATAAGCCCTCAGAGAAAGGGTTAGTGACCAGATGACCGTAAGGAATATACACCTTTCCCATCCACCACCATCCAGGCAGAACTGAAGAAGCTTCTGGGATGAGAAGCAAAATGTCTTCAAGGAAAAACCTAGAAAGACCAGCTGCCTCTTGGAAAAAGCACCTTGGAGACAATCGTGATCTGGATGGCCAAGAATCTCCATAGACACCTTCACTGAAAAGAGTTCAAGGCAACACAGTTTGCACATACAGAGAGTCCTTGACCTACAACCATTCATTCAGTCACCATTCACAGTTGGAATGTTAATTTTTGGCAGACTTGTGATAAAGCTAAGAATATTTGGGATCCAATTCGTGTTGCAGTGAAGAAGCTCCTTACGGTGAACCTAAAACTGAAAACTGTTTTTTTTTCTTACAGGACTATGTTGTGTCTTTGACTTACAACCGTTCATTTAGTGACCGTCTGAAGTTAACAACGGCAAAGGAAAAAGTGACTTATGACCATTTTTCACACCTATGACCGTTGCAGCATCCCTGGGGTTACGTGATCCAAATTCAGAGGATTGACAACTGACTCGCATTTATGACGGTTGCAGCGTCCCGGGGTCACATGATCCCCTTTTGCGACATTCTGACAAGCAAAGTCAAGGGGGGGGGGGTGGAGCCGGATTCGTTTAACGACCGTGCCATTAATTTAACAGCTGCAGGGATTCACTTAACAAAGCTGGCAAGAAGGTCGTAAAATGGGGCAAAGCTGATTTAACGATCGATTTGCTTGGGCTCAATTGTGGTTGTTACGTCGAGGGCTACCTGTCATCCTGTCTGCATTATATTTTAAAACAATAGATTTTAAAAGTCTGCAAAGGTTACTGCCGCTACTGCCGACTCATTTCCTCTGAGGCTTAATCGCAAGGAAGACGTCTCCACCGGTGTGACAAACACTAACGGCCTTCCGCCGGGACCAGGAGGTATTAAACTGCAAAACAACAGCTCCCACAGCCTTTTCTTCCACCTAGTTTGATATTGTGTTTTATAAAGAGTTTCCAAATATTCAGATACAGGACAGAAATGAGAAGTGTAGAGAAGAGCAACAAAGATGTTTAGCCTCCAGGAGGAGACTGAAGACTAAAACATATGAAGAACGGTTGCAGGAATTGTTTATGGCCAGTCTGGAGAAAAAGGACTAGGGGGGACAGAATAGCAGTAGTCCAGTGTTTGAGGGACTGCCCCAAAGAGATGGGGGTCAAATTATTCCCCAAAGCACCAGAAAGCAAGAAACAAGAGATGGAAACCAATCAAGGAGAGAAGCAACTTGGAATTATGGAGAAATTTTCTGACAATCAACCGGTGGAAACAGCCTGCCACCAGAAGTTGTGAATGCTCCAACCCTGGAGGCTTTTAAGAAGAGGTTGGGCAATCATTTGTCTGGGATTGTAGAGAGTTTCCTGCTGGAGCAGGGAGTTAGATGAAGAGACGTCTCTTCAACTCTGTTATTCTGTTAAAAGTATTGCAGACAAACTCTGCCAACTATCAGGAGTTCGATCCTGACTGGCTCAAGGTTGACTCAGCCTTCCATCTTTCCACAGTCAGTAAAATGAGGACCCAGACTGTTGGGGGCAACTGGCTGACTCTGTAACCTACTTAGGGAGGGCTGTAAAACACTGTGAAGTGGCATATAAGTGCAATATAGCTATTGCAGTATCTTCCTTCCTTCCTTCCTTCTTCCCTTCCCATAGTGGCACAGTGGTTAGCAGGGCTGGTTAGAATGCAGTATTGCAGGCAAACTCTGCCCACTGCCAGCAGTTCGATCCTGACCAGCTCAAGATTGACTCAGCCTTCCATCCTTCCCAGGTTGGTAAAATGAGGACCCAAATTGTTGGGGGGCCAGAGGCTGACTCTGTAAGCCGTTTAGAGAGGCAATAAAGCACGGTGAGGCAGTGAGGAGCCTTGGTGGTGCAGCGGACTAAAGTGCTGTTAAGTAGCACTTAGCTGCCAGCTGCCTGCAATTACTGCGAGTTCAAATCTCACCAGGCTCAAGTTGACTCAGCCTTCCATCCTTCCAAGGTAGGTAAAATGAGGACCCGGATTGTGGGGGCAATAAGCTGACTTTGTATAAATATACAAAAGTATGAAGGCTATTGCTTAACGCATTGTAAGCCGCCCTGAGTCTCTGGAGAAGGGCGGCATATAAATCGAACCAATAAATAAATATAGGTCTAAGAGCTGTTGCTATTCAGCTTTCCATCATTTTGCCATATGAGACGTTTCACGATACATCTAACACCACAGAACTGCATAGAACCTTAAAATGCACTTAAGATACACCTATTGCCCCAAAAGTGGTGCAGGTAGAATCTCCTTCTACTCCCCAGGAAGGTAAGCATTCCAAGTAGAAATTTCAAGAAGATTGGGCCAATGCTATAAAGGCAGTACTGGTGAGCTGGATAGATGTAAGTTTGATAAAATAAATTTTCATTTAAGACAGAAGGCAAGCAACTGCCCACCAGAGAGGGCCCGTTACCGTTTCCAACTGCTTAAAAAGGAGAAATATTCATGAGGAAAGGCCTTGGACGGACGGAAGGTCTTCTGATCTCAGGGGTTTCTCTTACCTGAACAAAGTTGCTCTATCTTGGTTAAAGTTAGTTGTAACGACTCGTTGATCCAGGCGAGCATGTCATGTCGGCTTAAGTTATCACTCGTCACAGAGGTGGAATACACGTTCACGGCCATTTTCTAGAGAAAAATCAATCGAGAAAGGACACGGTTTTTACTCAGAGTTCAGAGTCATGGCTTGTTCTTAGACATCATCTGAGTCATCATCAATTTAGGGCACTCGCTTAAGCTCACTTTACCAGAGTGTGTAGCTCAGGGTTTCTCAATCATGGCAACTTTAAGATGGATGGACTTCAATTCTCCAATTCCCAGAATTCGCCCTCACCAGCATACATTCAGCTAAAAGGTTTACTCCACTCTACAAGTGTGCATATATATGGGTATATACTATACATATAATATATATGTATACACATAATATATATGTATACACATAATATATATGTATATGTATCTGTGTGTGGGTATATGTGGGTATACACACACACATTTATGTATGTATGTATGTATATGTATATAATTAGAGGACCCAGATTGCTGGGGGCAATATGCTGACTCTGAAAAACAAGTTAGAGAGGGCTGAAAAGCACTGTGAAGCGGTATATAAGTCTAAATGCTATTGGTAGGTAGGTAGGTAGGTAGGTAGGTAGGAAGGAAGGAAGGAAGGAAGGAAGGAAGGGCCATGGTGGAGTAATGGTTAGAATGCAGCATTGCAGACTGACTCTGCTCATTGCCAGGAGTTGGAGCCTGACCAGCTCCAGGTTGTTTGTTCCTTCCTTCCTTCCTTCCTTCCTTCCTTCCTCCCTCCCTCCCTTGATTGTTGGGAACAAGAGGCTGACTCTGTAAACCACTTAGAGAGGGCTGTAAAGCACTGTGAATATACCAGTAAATCTAAGTGCTATTGCTATTACACACACACACACAATCTGTAGGCATAATGGCCTACTAGAAAAGATGAGGAAAATAGACTCATTAGCAACTGAGTCACATAACTTTTCTGTTATGAAGGATTTGGTGTCTCCTACTTTGCTCACTTGCCTAGAAATCACTCCAGACGGGAGGTGTTTTCTCACACGCACACACAAAAAGGAACTGACAAATAGATCTGAGATTTAACACCCTTAGACCCACAGGACTAGGAAGGGGAGGGAAAAAGAAAATTAATGGGGTCAGGTATAGTAGAAGGCAGTTGAAGGTACTATAGGAGGAAAGGGTCGTAAAAAGGAAAAATTCAGCAGAACCGAAGGCATGACAATCAAAATGAAGGAAGCAATGATGACCAATAACAGAGATTGAGGAGATATTTAAAGCTCAGGGTTGAACTGAGGGGTCTTTGGGGCTCTCTGATCTTGGTGGGGTTTTTTTGCAGATGTTTCATTACCAAACTAGGTAACATCATCAGTGCTACCGGTAGTAGGCAGTGGGGTTTGCTCTTTTTTATAAAAGCAATAAAACCACCAAGCTCACGGAGCACCAAGGACCCCGCAGTCCTCCTCCTCCTCCAACCTACAAACCTCACTCCCTTCTAGCATTGATGATGTTACCTAGCTGGGTAACGAAACATCTGCAAGCTCAGAGAGCAGCAAGGACCCCTCGCAATCAGAGATTATTGGAAACAGAAGCCAGGGAAGGAAATCATTTCAGCATCGACCGCGCTTGCAAGGCGCAGAAGCTGAAGGTATTGTCAACAGAATGGGAAGGGGCAGTCTACCTACGGAACTGTCTTCCTTCCATGACATCAGGTTGCCCCACCTGGTCAGGGAAGGCGGGCATGCTGCATAACCCATCAGCTAAAGATCCCCAATTGGGAAGGGTCCAGGAAGAGGGCCTTCTCTGCTGCTGCTGCTGCCCCTGCCCTGGGCAGTATCACCTCCCCCTCCCCAAAGGTGGGCCAGGCCACAACTCTCCTGTCCTTCTGGAATTGGACGGAAAGCTCAGAGAAGCACCCAGCCAGGGGCTGCTTAGTATCCTGAAAGCCCTCCCTTCGAATTTTAATTAGATTGAACATTGCCTTATCATCCTTGCCTCCCTTCTTACATTCTGTTTTTAATACAGGTATCCCT
Source organism: Coluber constrictor foxii (assembly GCA_038048745.1). Taxonomy (NCBI): domain Eukaryota; kingdom Metazoa; phylum Chordata; class Lepidosauria; order Squamata; family Colubridae; genus Coluber; species Coluber constrictor. The sequence goes on from CM075960.1 coordinate 5,857,158, forward strand.
TGACTTACAATAGTACATTTAGTGACCAAAGTTACAGCGGCACTGGAAAAAAAAGGGACTTGTTTTCACACCTACGACGGTTGCAGCGTCACCTTGGTCACATGATCAAAACTTAAAAAGACATCCGATTCGTATTTATGACGGTTGCAGCATCCCGGGGTCACGTGATTCTCCCTTTTGCAACCTTCTGACAAGCCAAGTCACTGGGGAAGCCAGATTCACTTAACCACCATGTGGCTAACTTAACAATGATTCACCTAATGGTGGCAAGAAAAGTGGGGCAAAATTCACTGAACCACTGTCTCACTTAGCAACAGACATTTTGGGCTCCATTATGGTCGTAAGTCGAGGGCTACCTGTATATTTTTATATAGTAATACTTTACTGTACACACAAGGGAAACGAGCGGTTCAGATATGTGACAAATTAATATTAAAAAAAAAAGAAAGGATTTAAAAGCAGGGTGTTTTTCACACTCAAGTCACTTGAAGATTGTCTGCTTCAATTCAGGGGTAACAGAATAACAAAGTTGGAAGGGACCCTGGAGGTCCTCTAGTCCAACATTCCCCGCCCTTGCCCCCCCCTTTGCTCAAACATGGGAATTCTGGATGTTGAAGTCCAGGCGTTTTTCGAGTTGCTGAATTTGAAAAACAGGGCAACAGAAGAGCGCAGGGAGGATTTGAAAGATTCGGTATTCTGGCGACTGAAGCAGTTTTACGATGCCTTGTTACGAAGTCTAAGGAAACCCATTGATATTCCTAGAGCCGCCCCAAGCAATGAGATGGCAGTATATAAATTTTATTATAAATAGTAACAGATAAATAAAAGTCCTTGCGCAAGGAGATTATAGGAGAGGGAGGCACACAACTGGGCATATAACTGCAGTCCTCCAAATGTCGCCGGATTACGGCCCCACTCCCAGCCGGCGGCCAGCGGTGAAGAAAAAAAAATGGAAACCAAACTCAGCAATTTCCAGGGAGAGCCAGCTTTCCTCAGCTCAGGGGCATGCATTGGGAATACTCGAGAGGAAATATGGCCTCCCCCAACAGTATCAAGGAGGATGCAGAGAGTCCCTTAGAATAAATGGGCGGTATAAAAATGCCCCCAAAATGAAGAAAAAAATAAATGGAATATAATAAATATGAAATACAATAAATAAATCCTAAATACAAGCTGAGTTTGGGGAGCCAGGCACTCTCTCTCAGTGGGCTTAGGGGAGGGGGGGGAACAGGAGGAGGGAGAACTCTGCACATGCCCAGAAGCAAGTCATTAAAAAGCAGGGGTGGAAATTTAAGAATAAGACAATGTGAAGGAGGGAAAAAAGGCAGCCCTTCTTCCCCACCAGCAGGAAGGACTCTGCACATGCCTGGAGCAAGTCGAGGAAAGGCAAAGTGGAAATTTAAGAATAAAATAAAAATAAACATGCTGAAGGGGGAAAAAAGCAGCTGCCACCACCCCATCCAGGGGGGTGGACTCTGCACATGCCCAGAGCAAATCAGTTAAAGAAATCTAAGACTAAAACAAATAAAATAAAATAAGTCAGAAGAAAAAAAAAGCAGCCCTAAGCCCCTCCCCCCCCCAGCCCCAAACCAGCAAGGAATCTCTGCACATGCCCAGAGCAACTCCTTGAAAGGCAGAGTGGAAATGTATGAATAAAATAAAATAGGAAAAAGCCCCCACCCACCCCGCAAAGCAGAGAGCATTCTGCACATACCCAGAGCAAGTCCCTGAAAGGAAGGGTGGAAATTTATGAAATAAAATAAAATAAAATAAAATAAAATAAAATAAAATAAAATAAAATAAAATAAAATAGGAAAAAGCCGGGGGGGGGGGGTGCGGAGGGGCCCACAGAGCAAAGAGGACTCTGCACATGCCCAGAACAATTCTTTGAAAGGCAGAGTGGAAATAAGATAAAGAAAAAAGAATAAAATAAGAAAATAAAATAAGAAAAAAGCAGCACCTCCCCTACCCACCCCCCCCACTTGCAGAGAGAAGAAAGTCATTGAAAGGCAGGGTGGAAATTTCATAAAATAAATTATATATATATATATATAATTTATATTTTAAATTATAATACACACACACACACACACTATATATATATATATATATATATATATATATATATATATATATATATATATACTTACTTTTTATATATAAATAGTATATATAGTAGCCCCCTCCCCACCCTTTTCTGCAGGCAAGGACCCCCCCCCGCCCCCCACATGGTGAAGGGGCTCTGGGTGACACCCACCCACAGGCCCCACGGAGTAACCTTGGGGGCAGGGAAGCCCCCCTGCCCAGGGCAGGGCCAGACCCCACCCCAAGAAAGGAGGGGTGGGATAGCAGGGCCTTGTGGGGGGGGGGGGAGAGGAGCAGACCACTCCTCAAAAGCAGCGCCTTAGGGGTCAATGGGGGGGAGGAGGGAGAGAGCCCATACGCAGCCCCCCCCAACCCATAAGGAGGAAGGGCAGCCACCTTATTGGGGGGGGGCAAGCCCCTTCCCCGCATTGGGAGGCTAAAGTGGGGCGGGGGGGACGGGTGGTGGCCCTCCCCATCCTTTTTAACACCCCCCCAGGCCCACTAACCAGGTTAGTTGCGGGAAGCCAGGCCGGGTAGGCCAACGACCCCCCCCTCACCCCGCCCCCAACCGACCCTCTCTCCTTCCCCCCCCCCCCGCAACGAGGCGAGGGGGGGGGCGCAATTGGCATGAAACCCCCCCGTAGCCCTTAGGCTAGGCCAAGGCGGGGGAAAGGGGAAGAAGCGCCGAGCGAGGAGCCGCCGCCTCGGTTTGGGGCCTCCCGCCCGCCCGCCTGCCTCGCCCGCGCCTCCCGTTACCTCAGCGGTTCAGCCGTTCCGCCCGGCCCCGCCCGCCTCGCCCGGGATCTGACGTCACGCGCAGGCCGGCAGGCGCGCTGACGTCACCCGCGGGAAAACGGAAGGGGAAGAAGCGTCGAGGCCGGACACGCCCCCTAGAGGGCGGGGCTAAGAGCCCGCCTTGCGGCTGAGGCGACGGAGGCCACGCCCCCCTCTATTTGAGGCGGCTTCCAGCTTTTTAACAGGCCCGCTTCACTTTTTACTCGACCTTAGCCGCTTTAATATATGCTCTATTTACTTATACAAAAAATGATAAAAATCTGTTTTATTTATTAAGTGAAATAACATATTATGATTGTAAATTATTATTAATGTTAACGCTGGCCGCCCCTCAGCTCGTCTTGCCCACATTTCGGCCGCTTGGCCGGAAGAGGCCGGGCAACGCTTGTTTAGCTCCCGTTCCCCATTGGCGGCGCTCTGGCAGGAGTGGGCGTGGCCTGGCCTTAGCAGCCAATCGAGGTTTAGGAGCTTCTGCTGGGCTGCCGCTGCCGGGGCAGTGAGTTCTGTACTAGAGCGGCTTTACCTTCCCAAGGCGCTCTTTCCCTCCGGCTCTTTTTCTTGGAGGCTGAAAGGGCAGGGAAGGCTATTTGATTGCAAAGATGCTTTTAACGCTTTGCAAGAGGGTTAAATCTGGGCTTTAAATCCAAATCCTTTGGGTTATTCACTCTTACTTATCCTCCTGCCACATATTAAGCTCTTTGGCCATGGGGTGGAAATAAACCCCGCAGTTTAAACCAAACCAACTTTGCATAATTTTTTTCCAAGGGTGATTTTGCTTAATATTCTATAAGGAGAAATTGCCTTATTTTGAAATTTATTTTGAAGTTCATTTTGATTAGATTCAGCATGTTGAACAAACGCAGCTCTTTCGAATTTTTCCACCTATGGCTTAGTAATAGGTATGAACTAGTTCATGTAGGTTTTGTGGGAAGCCCTTTTCCCCCCTCAAAAAAATGAAATATTTTAGGGAAATATTAAAAAGGCAGAATATTATATTACCCCAAAGGGAAAAATATTTTTTTTGAGGAAGAAAGCAGCCCACAGGTCTTTCTTAATAGCCCACAGCAGATGCCAACACTTGAGAGAGAAAGACGGGTATCTAGATAGCTCTATTCATAAGCAAAGCAAATACTGCAGGCAGCCAGCCATTCAAGACAGGATATTTTGAAACTCCCTACAGCAAAGTCTGAACAAAGGCAGAGTGGTAGCATTAGAAACAGCACCACACCCAAGAAGCCTGGATAGCTCAGCAGACTAATGCATTGTAATTTAACTCCAGCTGTCTGCAATTAGTAAGATTGAATCTTCCCAGGCTCAGGGTTGACTCAGCCTTCCATCCTTTCTAAGGTAGGTCAATTGAGGACCCAGTTTGTGGGGGCAATAAGCTGACGTTGTATAAATAGACAAAAGTATGAAGGCTATTGCTTAACACATTGTAAGCTGCCCTGAGTCTCCGGAGAAGGGCGGCATATAAATCAAATTTTTTTAAAAAAGCCAGAGGTTGAGCAGATTAGCTCAGATAAGCACCTGGGATTTGCATTTCCTCTTTTGCCTATAGACCCAGCTATGACCCCTACATAACTCCATAGGAATCTGACAACAGCCAATAGACTATTAAAGGACATGTTCTGGAACAGGAAGTTCAAATACGGAGCCTAAAGATGGTATAAAAAAAAACCCCACTCTCAACTCCCATTTTGTCACATATTTATATGTATAAATATGCAATGCGTTGAATATTATGTTAGTGACAAATTGATATTATGGACTGGATAAGGATCAAGATAGAAGAAATGACAACTATACAGAAGAAGAAAAAACACCGAGATGTCACAGGGAAGAGAAAAGTGATGTATTAAATGTTTGTTTAAAAAATAAAAACCTTTTTTTAAAAAAAAAGATTATATAAAAAAACCCCACTCTCAACTCCCATTTTGTCAGCTGCCCAGAATCACATGTGCTTCATCAATGAACCATCCTTCCAATTAGCCCCCCGTGTTTCAGTACTTTTCTGAACTGAGTCAGAGGGATACTTCTCCCCAGTTTGTTTAGCAAACCACGATCTGAGAACTGAGGGATTCCTTTGCAATTAATCTAAAACGGCTTTGAACATCACACAACTGACTGAAGCTAATTGCATGGTTTTTAGGCACTCCATCAATATTTTTCAGCCTGGCGGCTTTAAGATATGTCGAAGTCCGCACATCTTAAAGCTGCCCAGGTTGAAAAATACTGCACTACAAAGACTTAAGACTAAACAGGCCTGGAGGCTGCATTTTACAAAGCCACAGAATTAATTGATCCAGATTACACAAGTTTAAGCATCCTATTCAAAATGCAGCTCGGAGGCTTTGATCTGTGCTGGTTTAGCATGTTATGTCAATGCCTACATCAGACTGGGCCGTCCCAAAGTCTGGAACAGACAGAGGAAATTGGTGGATAGTTATCTCTCGTGCACGGAGATACAGCTTTTGAAGAGGAGTCAAATAATGGCAGAAATATTTTTAATACTCTGTGGTGAGCAGGGCAGGGGTGGGTTCTAAAATTCTTTACTACAGCTTCTGTGGGCATGGCTTATTTTGTGGGCGTGGCTTGGTGGGGGGTAATGTGACTGGGTGGGCATAATCAACTTTTTTTTTACTTTTAAAAGCATTTTTTTCTACAACCTTAAGAGGTTGCAGAAAAAGATGCTTTTAAAAGCCTCTGACGATCAGGCAACTCAGCTGGGATTGTCAGAGGCTTTTAAAGGCATTTTTTCCCCCTCTACAACTTCTTCAGCTGTAGAAAAAATGCTTTTAAAAGCCTCTGACGATCCCAGCTGAGTTGCCTGATCATCAGAGGCTTTTTAAAAAAAAATTTAAAAGCATTTTTTCACCCGAAGAGGTTGTAGAAAAAATGCTTTTAAAAGTTAAAAAAAAAGCCTGTAATGAGGTGGGTGGGGTAAGCGAGCGGTGACCAGGCCCGGGACCGGTTTGGGGGCGTGGCCAGCCAATGTTATTACCGGTTCTCCGAACTACTACATATTTTTACTACCGGTTTGTGCGAACTGGGAGCAACCCACCACTGGAGCAGGGGGTTGGACTAGAAGACCTCCAAGGTCCCTTCCAACTTCTATTCTAATTCTAATTCATTCTATTCTTCCCTTCACTTTCCAGACTCTTGTTTATTCTACCCAATTTTTCATGCAATGTAACTTATCTAGTAGAAAGTGGGAATGTGGTAGATGTAATATAACTTAACTTCAGGAAAGCAGTCATAGAAGAATCCCAGGATATCAGCCAGGTGGCACGCTCATCCATCCCAATTGGAAGACTCAAAAAGTGACTCTTCCTCAATTTATTTATTTTGATTCTGGTACACACACACCCTCTGGCCCCCCAGGCTAAAGAATTCCTCACTCCCACCCCTAATTCTTTCCTCTTTCCTGTCCTGACTAACTTGGTGTCACCTATGACTTGGGAATTGCAAGCCAAAACAACCATAAACAATTTTTTCCCCTCGTGTCATCACTCTGTGAACACCTAATTCCCACAGCACCGTCTTATTCCCAAGGAGATTTACCGATGTGGCAGGACTCTATTACTATTATCCTTCTCATTTTTCCTCCTACTTTCTCTTATTGGCACTGTACCATTAGAATCAGAATCGAGCTGGAAGGCACCTTGGAGGTCTTCTAGTCCAGCCCCCTTTTCAAGCAGGAGATCCTGTACCCGTGATGGCAAACCTATGGCACGCGTGCCACATGTAGCACACGGAGCCGTATCTGTGGGCATGCGAGCGTTGCCCTAGCTCAGCTCCAGCACACATGTGTGTGCCAGCCAGCTGATTTTTGGGCCTTCCGGGCCCACTGGAAGTTGGAAAATGGGCTGTTTCCAGTCTCCGGAGGGCCTCAGGAGGGGGAAGGCCGTTTTCACCCTCCCCAGTCTCCTAGAAAGGCTCTGGAGCCTGGGGAGGGCGAAAAATGGGCCTACCAGTCCCACCGTGCCAAAAGCAGGGAGCATGGGGGATCACATGCACATCCGCAGGGAGGGCGCATCGAATTATGGGTGTGGGCATGTACACATGTGACACACACACACCGCACGCTCCCCCCGGTTTTGTCACACGACGGCCATCACTGTCCTATACCATTTCAGACAAGTGACTGCTCGGTCTCTTCTTGAAAACCTCCAGTGTTAAAGAGTAGCCACAACATCTGGAGGCAAACTGTTCCATTGGTTAATTGTGCCCACCGTTAAGAGTGTTTCTCCTGAATTCCAGGTTGCTTCTTTCCTTGGTGAGTTTCCATCCATTGCTTCTTGTCCTGCCTTCAGGTGCTATGGAGAATAATTTGACCCCCTCTTCTTGGTGGCAGCCCCCTCAAATAATGGAATATTGCTATCCTGTCCCTCCTAGATTTTATTTTATTTTTTATTTTATTTTAAATTTGATTTATATGCCGCCCTTCTCCGGAGACTCAGGGCGGCTTACAATGCATTAAGCAATAGCCTTCATACTTTTGTATATTTATACAAAGTCAGCTTATTGCCCCCACAAACTTAGCCAAAGTTTTAGTCTCCAGGCCTTTAAATCATCTTAGTTGCTCTTCTTTACGCTTCTTCCGAAGTCTCAACATCTGAAATGTGTTTGAATATTAGTAGCTCGGCTGTTGGTTTGAGCTCCCAGCTTGGCAATTTGGCTGCAAACATTTCATCACCATTGAAGGAGACAGTTGGGTTTGTCAACTCAAAATGCACTGAGGATGTCTCCTCCAATGGTGACGAAACGTTTGCAACCATATTGCCAAGCTTGGAGCTCAAACCATCAGCCTCTCAACATCTTTTTTTGGAATCTGACCAAAACTGGATGCAGTATCCCAGGTGTGGAATTCAGTGGATTTCTACCGGTTCACTCCAGTTTGGGAGAACTAATAGCAGCGGCAGGAGGCTCCCCCTGCCCACCAGGATGTCATCCGAGACGCTCACAGTTCAGAACCCACGGCGAAATTAAGTGGAACCCACTACTGGTGGAATTACTCTGTTGTTTTTTTGCAAATAGCTAATGCACCGGAATCAACTTCCTTGTATTGTCTAATCCCGCTTGGCCAATATTCTATATTCCCATGATGGCGAATCTATGGTGGCACATGGAGCCATATCTGTGGGCACGCGGGCTGTTTCCGGCCTCCAGAGGGGGAAGGCCGTTTTCACCCTCCCCAGTCTCCTAGAAAGGCTCTGGAGCCTGGGGAGGGTGAAAAACGGGCCTACTTGGCCCCCTGTGCCATAAACTGGGGGAGCGCAATGGCAAAAGAGTTAGCCCTCAGTGCTGTAATCTATTCTATATTCAACACGCAGCCCCTCTCAAACCCCTGCAGGGGTTTATATTCAATTCACACTCCCGCTCAAACCCCTCAAATGGACCGGAGGCCCTTCAAAGCTGCAAATCAGAGGGGGAAGAGACCTCATCCCACCCCAATTGCACCCTTTCCCACCCAGTGAAGGAGAAAGCCTGGTTTAGCTCTGCAGACTTAAGCACCGTAATTAACATCCAGCTGCCTGCAATTACTGTAAGTTCGAATCTCACCAGGCTCCAGGTTGACTCAGCCTTCCATCCTTTCTAAGGTAGGTCAATTGAGGACCCAGTTTGTGGGGGCAATAAGCTGACTTTGTATAAATATACAAAAAGTATGAAGGCTGTTGCTTAACGCATTGTAAGCCACCCTGAGTCTTCGGAGAAGGGTGGCATATAAATGAAATTAAAAAAAAAAAGTGGAACTTCATAAAGATCTCATGACTCAAATTTAGGAAGGACAGAATTGGGCAATACCTTCCCCTAAGAAAGGGATGAACAGTTATGGCAATTTTACAAGTTGTGGACTTCGACTCCCAGAATTCCCGAGGCAGCCATGTATGGCTACCTCGGGAATTCTGGGAGTTGAAGTCCACAACACTTAAAGTTGCCACCATTTTATATCATTCCCGCCCTTAAGACTTTGACCTCATCTATCTTCAACAGTGGATGCCCGTTGCACAACCCACCTTCTGTATCTGCTGGGCCATTTACGAACACACGCACCCCAAATAAAAACAACGGGCCACGCTCTGTTATAGAAGAACACTGACTTTTTATTAAACCGTGATAAATGTTTAAGGCAAATGTGTGTCAAAAACGTTTCGTTTCCAGCACTAAGAAACACCAAAGAAAAAAATTGGGGGTGTGGGATTTCCCCCACCCTCGCTGAGGCTCACTTGCAGCCATCCTTTTTGGGGTTGAGCTTCTGTCCCCCAAAAAAGAAAGGGAAGAAAAAAAGAGTTTTGTTTTTAAACTTTAAAAAAAACTTTTTTAAACTTTTTTTTAAAAAAAGAAGAGTATATAAAAGCACACACACTGTTTTGACGTTAGAAAAGTATAAAAAAAAGATAGCACCAATGTAAGAGGTCCTTTGAACATTTTGGAAATGTCCTTTCTGTAATGTTTAAAATGCTGTAAAAAGGTGGTTTTATTATGCTATTTTGGGGAGGGTAAATTCTTTTGTTGTTGTTGTTGATTTTTAATATTCTCTTACAAACAAAAAAGGGATCCAATAGAAATATTCCCGGAGACTGAAGATGAAAAGATTAGCTATACTCTTCAAGGTGGTCAAAGGAGGAGAGACAAGCAGAAGGCCCAGCAATGGCTAATTACAAGCACCCATGCTTTCACCCCCATCCCCTGAACAGCCCCCAAGTCGGGGGGCTACAGGATTCCCCGTTGACCCTCATTCCTTTCGCTTGTGGCATGCAAGCTTCATTCACGAGACCAAGGATTCAGTTCACACACCAGCAAACACGCCTAAAACATATAATACAGTAATGATTGTCCCACGCCCGGAGGTATCACCACGGCATTCGCACGGATTCACAGACACACACTTCACCCAATTCGGGCAGGGATTTCAGTGGCTCAGGAACGCGACACACACAAGTCCAAGGAATCTCAACTTCTGGCCTTAAATTACTGGCATCCGTTTTCAATGGCACTTGCCCGTCCCTGAGACTCATCACTCCTACCGGCGTAGGATCCATTGGGATGCCAGCAGCAGCTGGAGGATTGCCAGCAGGCGTTGGGCAAAGAGGTGGGCAGAGAGTCAGATGTGGGCAATCTCTTGGCACAGATCCGACTATAGCCGGATGCCTTTTGCACGCTCCCCATTGAGGCAACGCCTTCTGGAGTGTGCAGAAGCTGCGTCACCGGATAATGGGAAGTGGTATTCCTTTGGCAACCTCAAATACTGACAAGGAAAAGGAAGGAGAGACCCCAACTGCTCCCATTTGCCCTCAGGGGGAAATATGTACCAAAGTGGAGCAGTGATGTTCTCTCGACAATATTCCCATGACTCGAGAAAACTTTCCTAACAGATTGACCATCTGCAATCCAAGAGTTTTGTTTCCTGAGGGATTTTGGCAATCTTGACATCCAAGCCAAGCCTCCACCCCACACCACCCCTGCCCCCCACCCCCCCAATCTCTGATGACAAGTTGGAAGTTGGTTCAAGAGTAACACAGCCACCCCTCTCCCCCATTTTTGCCAATGTGTCAAAAAGAGGTTTTGCTTCATCTGGAGAAAATAGATATAGGCATCTCTGATTTTGGACAGGCATTCCCAATTGCAGAGAACGCAAAGGATCGTTAACTTGTCTCCTCCAATGATTTTCGTGGTTTGGTTCATACAAACACCGGGAAGTCTAGAGTAAGGGACCAATATGTAGCCCACCTACTTGCCAAGGCAAACGTGGGATTGCCGATTGCCAAAAACTATGGCAAATTTCGGATTAGAAACGAGCAAGCAGAAAGACTACAAAATCTCAGGGTGTCTTTATCCTCCAGGGGGTGGCGTCCATTCCACCCAATCCTCGTCTATTGAAATCAGGGTTTGAAGAACGGACAGTCAAGGAAAACGATCCAACGGATGAAAATAGCAGCATCGGTGAGGACTGAAGTCCACTGAGGTCCAAACACGGAAAGGCAGCTACAAGGTTTGAGAATCTCGATGTAGCAGCTTTTAAACTCTTTCGCTCTCTGCAAGGGGTTGGATTCTTCAAAGAGTGAAGGCCAAACCATAGTAAACATTTGTAGATTGTCTTTTTGGGGGGGGAATGCAGTCGGTTTCCCGTTTTCCTCCGCTGCCTGCTGGGAATTTCCCTGCCTCTGAAAGGACCACAGTTGTGCAGATGCTTTCGCACAGCTCTTTAAAAAATAAGAAACACCCAGCGAAAATTGAAACAGGGTTGAAGAAGAGTTCTTTGCACTAAAATACCCCCCCAATGCATTTTTCTCCGCATTAAAGGCATCGTGTAATTTCAAAGTATAACAGCGTATGGCATGGTTCTTTTTTTTTTTTTAAAGCTTCTCATTTTGGCTCCCTGTTGTAAGATTATCGCCCAGTTTGCATCTAGCCCAAATTCCTCTTTAGGAATTTTCAAATCCGGCTGCAAAATGGCTCTAAAAGACTCTCTCCAATCCCACCCACCTCCATCCCCCAAAGTTTTACCTTCTTTAAAAAAAAAAAACTTGAAAAAGAAAAAAAAGAAAGGAAAATTTTCCTGTTTTTTTTTCCCAGCACAAACAGTGGGGAAAAAACTCAAAGTCAATCTGGCTCATTGCTACAGACAGACGGGCGTCCTTGGGAGTTACATCCTGCAGTTTTCCCGTTTTCAAGTTATCGCTTTGGTTCTCGTGGCCGGTCGGAAAATGGCTCTTCGTTCGAGCAGCCTCAGTTTCCCCGTCCGCACGAGAGACGAGGGGTGAATGCTACCTCTCTGCAGTTCCCCCCAAAATCTGTTTGCTTGGTTGTTTTTTTGGCACAGCGGGAACGCAAAGATCTGGCGAGCTTGGAAGAAAGTCGTGGATGGAAAGAATTTTCCTGCGGAGGAGGTCTCCTTTAAGGGGGAGCATGTCGAGGGGGGTCTCGGCACTTCTCCTTCCACCCGGGAGACCACAGGACCCCTGCAGGCTAATCACAGGAAAAATAATCCTTCAGGGGGGCAAAGAGGTGGCGGATGACGGGGACGCTCCACGACCTCCCAAGCAGCTTCTGACGTGCCTGCCGACCCATATTAGACACGTCGGTGTAGTGGAGGGGGAAGCCAAAGATCCTGGGGGGGGAGAAGAGACTGTTAGCCCAGCCCCTCTGCACGATCCTCAAGGAGAGGGGTTAGGACCCCCCCACACACACACACAAAAAGAAGGGGACCCTTTTTTGATCCCATCAGTGAACCCAAAAGATGAATATAGCTCCCCTCGACTTACGACCAAAGTTTCTATTGCTAAACAGGACGATCATTAATAAATTGTGCCCAATTTTTTCCCCTCTTCCTCCCCCATGGTCACTGCAGTCGTTAAGCGAGTCATGCAGTCATTAAAAGAGAATCCGGTTTCTCTCATTGACGTTGCTTGTCCGAAACCGGCTGGGAAGGGTTTAGTGAGCTGGGCTCCCATTTTTACGACCTTTCTTGGAATAGTCGTTAAGTGAATCACTGCAGTTGTGAAAGTTAGGAACACGGTTGTTAAGTGAATCCAGCCTCCCCGTGGACTTGGCTTGCCAGAAGGTCGCAAAAGGGGAGGACGGGACCCCAGGACACTGCAACCGTCATAAATATGAATTCTGATCTCGTGACTCTGGCAGGGAAGCTACAACGGTCGTAAGTGTGAAAAACGGTCATTTTTGGGCATTTCATACTGGGAAATGAGAGCATTTACTCACAGAGTCACAGAGATATGGGTTGCCCTCTGCAGGCTGTAAAACAACACCGAGAAATTGCCAAGGAAATACTCAAACATCTCAAGAACACGAGAGAGGGAGAACAACAGCAGGAGGATGTCTTGCAAGATGAGAAAATTGCAAAGTGGGTCTCTTTGAACCTGAGGTCCCTAAATAAGGTTGGAAGAGAAGCATGGCCTCCCCCCACTCCCAATTAGCAGGACAACACCCAGGTCTGCATGAGAGCACGTGAACACCACTATATCTGAGCAACGGGTTGGGGAAAATGCATTTTATTCGTAGAATAAACGCAGAATAATTGATTCATCCTCTTTGCCAAGTACAAGGCACCGACTCAAGGACTCCTGGATTTATGGCGGTCATTGAGCCAGCAATTTCGCTCATAAGTTGTGAAGATCATCGAGCAGGACCATGCCTGATTTTGCAACCATTTTTGCAAGGTTGTTAAGTGAATGCAGTGGTCATAAAACAAATACTCCTGTCCTTAAGCCAACCCTGGCTGGGCGATTCTGGAAGTCCACCCATCTTAAAGCATTCTGGCTGGGGAATTCTGGGCATCTTAAAGCATGCTGAGTGGGGAATTCTGGGAGTTGAAGTCCACCCATCTTAAAGCATTCTGGCTGGGGAATTCTGGGCATCTTAAAGCATGCTGAGTGGGGAATTCTGGGAGTTGAAGTCCACCCATCTTAAAGCAGTCTGGCTGGGGAATTCTGGGCATCTTAAAGCATGCTGAGTGGGGAATTCTGGGAGTTGAAGTTGACCCATCTTAAAGCATTCTGGCTGGGGAATTCTGGGCATCTTAAAGCATGCTGAGTGGGGAATTCTGGGAGTTGAAGTCCACCCATCTTAAAGCATTCTGGCTGGGGAATTCTGGGCATCTTAAAGCATGCTGAGTGGGGAATTCTGGGAGTTGAAGTCCACCCATCTTAAAGCAGTCTGGCTGGGGAATTCTGGGCATCTTAAAGCATGCTGAGTGGGGAATTCTGGGAGTTGAAGTCCACCCATCTTAAAGCAGTCTGGCTGGGGAATTCTGGGCATCTTAAAGCATGCTGAGTGGGGAATTCTGGGAGTTGAAGTTGACCCATCTTAAAGCATTCTGGCTGGGGAATTCTGGGCATCTTAAAGCATGCTGAGTGGGGAATTCTGGGAGTTGAAGTCCACCCATCTTAAAGCATTCTGGCTGGGGAATTCTGGGCATCTTAAAGCATGCTGAGTGGGGAATTCTGGGAGTTGAAGTCCACCCATCTTAAAGCATTCTGGCTGGGGAATTCTGGGCATCTTAAAGCATGCTGAGTGGGGAATTCTGGGAGTTGAAGTTAACCCATCTTAAAGCATTCTGGCTGGGGAATTCTGGGCATCTTAAAGCATGCTGAGTGAAGAATTCTGGGAGTTGAAGTCCAACCATCTTAAAGCTGCCCTAGTCTTCCCTATGGGAGCCATTCCAGGACTGACGTGTTTTCCCACCCCTTCCTTTCTCCCCACCCCCATATCACGGGTTCCCTCGCCCTGCCCACCCCTCACCTTTCCAACTCTGTGCACCATAAATCGTCATCCTTCCCGTTCATGGACACGGGCAGCATCTTGGACCTCCCCTGCCGAATGGAGTTACTCTTTGTCGTGATAGTCCGGACTTTCTTCATCTGCAGAAGAAAAGCAGAGAACGAAGAAGATCATTTGGAGAAGGGGGGGGGGGGCGGAGGGAGGCAGCAGATTCCCGACCAAGCGACCAAGGACGTCGGCACAGGCAGCATTCCTAATGGGGAGTGCGAGCTGCTGGTTTTTGTTCGCGGCCAGCTGGAACGGTCCGAAGTATGAAAAATGATCCCAAGTTGTTTTTTTCCGTGTCCTTGTAACTTCAAACAAACCGTTGTAAGTCAAGGACTGCCTCTTAATGTCTCCTTTGGCCATCGGGGTGACCGAGGACCCTGGGCTCGGTCCCTTTCCTCGGTCTCGGAAAGAAGGGAGGACCAACACCTCCCCAAAAACCATCCTCCCCACATTTTGCAATCACGACATCCGGATGAAGCTGGCATGCACAAACGAGAGCTGCTCTGCACCCTCCTTTATCCCAGGCGAGAATAATGGGGGACAATTGGGGTTACCTTGGCCCTCCGACTGTACTCCAAGCAATCCTGAAGCTCCAGCTTGTCTCCCTTGGAGGCCACCAGGGGCCTGGAAAAAGAAAAGGTTTATGAGACTCTGTGATCCGCACTCGCCCCACGCCTTCCCAAAAGTCACGCTGTTTCGTTTGTAGGGTGCAAGAAACGCTCCCCAGGAAAAGAGATCACAAGACACCAATAGAGGAGAGCATTTGTGGCTCAGGGTTGAAATGAAGGGGTCCTTGGTGGTCTCTGAGCTTGGGGGGTTTCATGCAGACATTTCGTGACCGAACTAGGTAATGTCATTAGCAGTAGAAAAGGTGGAGGGTTGGAGGAAGAGGATTGGGCAATCTTTCGTCCTCCCTACGTTTCTCCTCCTTGTCCTCCTCCTCTCCACACACAACCCTCCTTTCTAACACTGATAATGTTATCTAGTTGGGTCATGAAACATCTAGAAGTCCACAATTTACAGACAGGATGGTATGCTATTTTATGGGAGGAAAATCATAAAGTCCATCAGTACTTCTGAAGGCATTGTATCAGGAGGGCTCTATTAGATATCTGGATTAAGACAAGAAGAAGTAATTATATGGAAATTCCCAACTGGGTGTCAACTTTGGAAACATATACTCATCCAAATTTTACTAAATTAGGGAGGGTTGTCACCTATAAAGATATTCTGAATGAGAGGGAAGAATTGAAAGCGAGAAACATTTTAAAGGAAGAAGGAATTGAATTGGAACGATGGACATACAATCTAAATTTATACAATCTAAATTTAGTAAAGACAAAAAGAAATGGGGTATTGTTTAAATACTGATAACAATTGTAATAATTTGAACATTTTCTACTCAAGCAAAAAAGAAAATTGAAATAATGTATGATTATGATCTACAAATAAGAATTATTTAATTGGTGTTTATATAAATGGTATGGTTAAATAGATAGAATTTAGGGAAATAATTGGACATAAGGAATCAATTTTTATTAAGATGTTAGATGGTATCATTTGGGAAAATTGATGGCTATAATAATTGGGATATTGTTTAAATACTGATAACAGTTGTAATAATTTGAACATTTTCTACTTAAGCAAAAAAGAAAAAAAATTGAAATAATATGATTATGATCTACAAACAAGGTATTTAATTGGTATTTATTTAAATGGTATGGTTAAATAGATAGAATTCAGGGAAATAATTGGGAAATTGTATTATGTAGCATTATTTGAATTAAGAACTATGTTTAAATGATAAATTGCTATATTTTTAAGATTAGAAATAAGATTTAAATTTGACAAAGTAATAATGGAATAAAGATTTAATGAGCATTATGTGAAGTAATAAATAAATGTAAGGGTTTTTAGAAATGGAAATAATTTTGAAATATAAACATGTTTGAACTGTATTGTTAATAATGAGGATTTAGGGTAAGAATTGTGAAATGTATTATGAGGTATTAATTGAATTAAGATTTAAGGTGGGTTATTGAAGGGCAATTGTTTTGATTAGATAAATATGAGTAAACTTTTTATAAGATGGCATTAGTTGAGATATGTGATTTAAGATTAAGTCATAAGTGTTATGGCAAAATAGAATGTATAAAATTTTGTTAAAGATGACAAAAAATTGAACAAATTGATGACCGGATCAAAGCTCTGTTCCGAAAAGATGTATTTGTGTGTTTGAAAAAAGAAAAAAAATTTTTTTTACAAAAAAACAAAAAAGGAATGGGGTAAAAAGCAACAATTATCACAATTAGAGGGAGGGAGAGGCAGACAGACACAGACAGACAGCGGGAGAGTATATTACATCTGTTTCCCCCAAAACCTCACAGGCTTTCTTTGGGGTGGGGGGATTAACCACTGAAAGCCGTTCCCACCTAACGTTTCAATCAGAAGCATTCTCAGTTGCACAAAAAGAAAAACGACACAGGAAGGCACCCACAAATCCACCCCCCTGTCTGGGTGAAGTACTGGAAAAGATGTCGCGGACATCCTCTGCATCTTCAGTCGAGCCCAGCTTAGGAGCCATTTTGTGAGTGTGCAAATCCTCCTCCTTTTCCCACGTTGGCACGTCTTTCCAAGGGTCCCTTCTCTCTCTCTCTCTCTCTCTCTCTCTCCAATTTTATTTATCTATTTATTGGTTCAATTTATATGCCGCCCTTCTCCGGAGACTCAGGGCGGCTTACAATGCGTTAAGCAATAGCTTTCATACTTTTGTATATACCTGCTTAGTAGGGCTTTCGGCCACCCCTAAATGGTGTTCTTTTTTTATACAAAGTCAGCTTATTGCCCCCATAATCCGGGTCCTCATTTTACCCACCTCGGAAGGATGGAAGGCTGAGTCAACCTTGAGCCTGGCGACATTTGAACTCGCGGTAATTGCAGGCAGCTGGCAGCTAAGTGCTATTTAGCAGTGCTTTAGTCCGCTGCGCCACCAAGGCTCCCTACACAAGTGTACAGGTAATCCTCCATTTACAACCGCTGTTTAGTGACCATTTAAAGTGAGTTTGCGAGGAGAAGGGCGGTTTATAAATTGAAATAAATAAATAAACAAACAAACAAATAAATAAATAAACAAATAAAGCAGCAGTGAAAAAAGTGACGGAGGACCGTTTTCCACACTTGAGGACCGCTGCTGCAATCCCCAGCAGGACCAAATCCAGACGCTCGGCCACTGGCATGGACTTAGCACAGTTGCAACGTCCCGGGCAGTGGCGGATGCCCTCATGACCTGCTGGGTGGGCGTGGCCATGGTGGGCGTGGCCATGGAGTTTGACAGGCAGCACTCGGCCTCCTGTACCCCC
The DNA here is from genome assembly GCA_038048745.1 of Coluber constrictor foxii. NCBI lineage: Eukaryota > Metazoa > Chordata > Lepidosauria > Squamata > Colubridae > Coluber > Coluber constrictor. The sequence continues at coordinate 5,874,683 of CM075960.1, forward strand.
CCTGGGAGCACAAACAGGCTGCCGGTGGGGTGGCGGGAACGCCCAGCCCGCCCCGTGCCCCGTTTTGGGCTTTATAGGCCTCCCTGAAGCCTCCTGGCAGAGAAAACGGGTTACGGGGGATGTGCCATACCCCCCCAAACTAAAATGGGGCACGTGGGGACTCTTGGAAGGGGGGAGGGGGGAGGGGGAGGGGCCAGCCAGCAATTCAACTACTGGTTCGTCTGAATGGCCGAATCCCACCACTGATTCCCCTGCGATTCCCCTTTTGCGTCATTCTGACAAGCCAAGTCACTAGGGCTGTGATGGCGAACCTATGGCACGCAGGTGGCACAGGGAGCCATATCTGTGGGCACGTGAGCGTCCCTCTAGCTCAGCTCCAGCGTGCATGCGCATGCCAGTCAGCTGGTTTTCGCGCCTTTCGGGCCCATTGGAAATTGGCTCTTTCTGGCCTCCGGGGGGTTGGGGAAGGCCGTTTTTGCCCTCCCCAGGCTCCTAGGAAGCCTCTGGAGGCCACCTAGGCCCACTGGGACATTGCAGGACAAAAGCAATGGGAGGGTGGGGGGGGGTCACGTGTGCATGCACGGGGGGGGCAGGGCACATTAAATTATGGGTGTGGGCACACACGTGCTCCACCCCCTGCAGTCCCGCCCCCCCCCCCCCCGCTTTTGGCACACGACGGGCAAAAAGGTTAGCCATCACTGCCCAGGATGCGCTTAGCAACCACGTCACAAACTGAAGGCCTGCCATGATTCGTTTAAGAACGGCGGCAAGAAAAGTCATCAAATGGGGCAAAACTCACTTAACGAAAGTTTCACCTAGCGACAGAAACTCGGGGGCTCAATGTATTCCTCCGTGTATTCCGCTGTGCCCTCAAAACCTTTTTTGTTCCGTCAGGCCAGGCTATCGATGTGAAGATTTTCAAATTGGTTTTAATCTGGGATTTTTAAATTTGGGGTTTTATATTGAGTCAAATTACTTAATATTTTTAAATTTTAAATTCTTGTTTGCCTTGTGCTTTTAATTAGGCTGTGCACCGCCCCGAGTCCTTCAAGAGGGGGGCGGTATAGAAATAAAATTATTATTATTATTATTATTATTATTATTATTATTATTATTATTATTTATTAGATTTATAAACCGCCCTACTCCTGGGGGACTCAGGGCGGTGTACAGCCATAAATAAAACATTTCAATACAAAAGTTTAAAATAGAATAAAACGAATTAAATAATTTGGCTGATAATTAAAACCCCAATAATTTAAAACAAATTAAAATTCATAATTAAAAGGAGAAAATAACTTAGGTCAGGCCGGCTTGTTGGAATAAATAGGTCTTGAGCGCGCGACGGAAGGTGCGCAGGTCCGGGATCCTCCGTATATCCGTATATCCAGATGGTAGGTGCTCCCACAGAGAAGGCTCTCCCCCTGGGGGCCGCCAGCCGGCATTGTTTGGCCGACGGCACCCGGAGGAGCCCCTCTCTATGGGAGCGTACAGGCCGGTGGGAGGCTATTGGTGGTAGTAGGCGGTCCCGTAAATAACCAGGTCCTAAGCCATGGAGCGCTTTAAAGGTGATAACCAAAACCTTGAAGCGCACTCGGAAGACCACCAGGAGCCAGTGAAGCTCGCGCAGGAGGGGTGTTACATGGGAGCGCCACGTCGCTCCCATAACCACCCGCGCGGCCGCACTCTGCGCCAGTTGGAGCCTCCGAGTGCTCCTCAAGGGGAGCCCCATGTAGAGAGCGTTACAATAGTCCAGACGGACTATTATTATTATTATTATTATTATTATTATTATTATTATTATTATTATTATTATTATTATTAATTTTGGCCGTTAAGCCGAGGACCGCCTGTACAACGGTACACACAAACACACACACACCCAGCCTCTCCAATCTGCTATGGGCGACACGGGGTTGCAAATCAGGAAGTTTCTTCACCCTGTAACTTCTTCAGCAGGTCAAGGGCTCCGTCGTGCCCACTTCTTTCTTACCTGTTCATTCCTGGCAGGTTGCCCCAAAAATATCTGGCTCTGTGCGCGGCAGATACTTTGACTGCATCGATCATCACCGGGTTGCACTGCAGAGAAAAGAAAAGGGGTTCAGCATTGATGACGTTGCCTAGCTGGGTTACGAAATGCCTGGAAGAAAACTATTCAGTTCAGAGAGCACCGTTCTATTCTATTCTGTTCCTTCCTTCTAGCACGGATGGTGTTACCGAGTCAGGTAATAAAACGTCTGCAAGAAAAGAACCAAGGTCAAAGAGCACCAAGGACCACATAAAAGCCACAAAGATTGGCAGGAAGAGCTGGGCACGACAGCCTAAAGCAGGGGTGGGCAAATGCGTCTCTTTTACAACCTGTGGACTTCAACTCCCAGAATTCCTGAGACAGCAAAGCTGTCTCAGGAATTCTGGGAGTTGAAGTCCACAGGTTGTAAAAGAGCCGCATTTGCCCATCCTTGGCCTAAAGCTTCACTGCCTCAGGAATTCTGGGAGTTGAAGTCCACAGGTTGTAAAAGAGCCACATTTGCCCATCCTTGGCCTAAAGCTTCGCTGCCTCAGGAATTCTGGGAGTTGAAGTCCACAGGTTGTAAAAGAGCCACATTTGCCCATCCTTGGCCTAAAGCTTCGCTGCCTCAGGAATTCTGGGAGTTGAAGTCCACAGGTTGTAAAAGAGCCACATTTGCCCATCCTTGGCCTAAAGCTTCGCTGCCTCAGGAATTCTGGGAGTTGAAGTCCATAGGTTGTAAAAGCGCCACATTTGCCCATCCTTGGCCTAAAGCTTTGCTGTCTCAGGAATTCTGGGAGTTGAAGTCCATAGGTTGTAAAAGAGCCACATTTGCCCATCCTAACCCTAACCCTAAAACATCTTTCTCTATCTTGGCCACTCCTAAGCTGCCTGGACCACAGCTCCCAAAATTGCCCGGCTAACCCTGGTTTACCAGTGGCTGATGTTTCCAGTCTCAGAAGGACGTCTCCCGGCTGCAAATAACTAAGAGTTCATGGTAGCCCCTAAAAGCCCCCCCCCCCCATTTCTTGGTCTCTGAGCCGCGTGGACCCCAAAGCAATATTTACCTCCAAGAAACGGGAGATGTCTCTCTTGTCGTTGACCCGCATGGAAACCACGTTTTCGAAGAGCCAGAAGAACGGACGGTCTTCTCCAACTTTGGGACGGGTGTAATTCAGAAGGTGGTAGAACTCAAAGAAAAGTCGGCCGGTCCCCTCTGGCAAACAGAAGGGGTGAAAGGAAGGGGGTCAAAGGAGAGAGCTCAGCGCCCCGAATCCAAATCCAATCAAAGCTGACTCAAAACGGATCTCAAATTCCTCAGCTTACCATACAAACCTTTTCTGGCGGGATTTACCATGGAGAGGTCGTTGCACGGGCTTCCGCCGATCACCAAATCGAAGGGACCCCATTTGTCAATCTGCAAGAGAGACCCTCGTTACGGCACGGTCTCCGTCCCAGCTTCCTTCTTTTAAGGAACTAGTCCTCATGTTACAAACATAACCGTATCACGGCTGTGAGCCTTTGGGCTCTAAATTGGGTCGTCGCCCATACAGACGACCCAATGTTATGACCTGTTTTGGGGGCCAATGCAACGTCGTTATGTGAACCACGGGTTCGATAGGGGCCGAGTTTTTTGCCGAAAACTGGAAGGTAGTTCCAGGTTTTGGCAAAACCGTCATAAAATCAGAGTCACATGAGTGCAGCATGCTGCAGTTCCGTCATGAAACGAGTGTGAAGAAATAAGCAAACTTTGAGAGCAACCAAGACCTCTGAGTTCTCCCCCTTCTCCACTCCCTCCTAGTCCAGATGATGTTACCTAGTTGGGTCATGAAACGTCTGGGAGAAAACCACCAAGCTCAGAGATGCACCAAGAACCCCAATTTTTTTCCCTCCTCCCTTCTAGCACTGATGATATTCCCTAATTGGGTCATGAAACGTCTCTGAAAGTTCAGAGAGCATCAAGGACCCCTCAAGGCCTCCTTCTTCTCCTCCTCCTCCTCTTCCTCCCTTCTAGCACTGATGATATTCCCTATTTGGGTCATGAAACGTTTGCAAGAAAACCAAGTTCTTCCTCCTCCTCCTTTTCCACTCCACAAACCCCACTCCTTCTAGCACTGATGATGTTAGATAGTTTGGTCATGTAACATCTACAAGACCACAACCAACCTCAGAGAGCACCAAGGATCCCAAAGTCGCCCTCCTCTTCTCCGGCTGCCTACACGAGGGAATTCCGTTGAAATTTATGAGAATATTAAGGTCAACTGGTTTATTATTATTATTCCCCGTGCCTATGCACAGGAATCTTCTCAACTCACAGTGAGCCCCTGCTTGGAATTAACTAAAAGTCCTTGGGGTTCTCTGAGCTGATGTTACCAAAGTAGGTAACATCATCAGTGCAAATAAGGGTCCAAAGCAGGGGTGAAATGCTCCCGGTTCGGACCGGATCGCCCGATCCGGTAGCGATGGCGGTAGGTGGTTCGGAGAACCGGTAGCAAAAATCCCTCCCCCCCCCCGATGCCCAGCTGAGCCACGCGATCTTCAGAGGCTTTTTTTTTTTACTTTTAAAAGCATTTTTTCTACAACCTCTTCGGCCGAAAAAATGCTTTTAAAAGTTTTTTTAAAAGCCTCTGATGATCGTGCGGCTCAGCTGGGCTCATCAGAGGCTTTTAAAAGCATTTTTTCTACTACTTCTTCAGCCCAAGAGGTTTTTTTTTTAAAAAAAATGCTTTTAAAAGCCTCTGACAATCAGGCAACTCAGCTGGGATCGTCAGAGGCTTTTAAAAGAATTTTTTAAAGAGGTTGTAGAAAAAATGGTTTTAAAAGTGTTTTTTTTTAAAGTTGGCCACACCCACTCAGTCACATTACCCACCACCACCACTAAGCCACGTCCACAGAACCGGTAGTAATAAAGTTTACATTTCACCCCTGGTCCACGGAATTAAAGCTCCGTGGAAATCGAGAATGATTTGACTTCGTCTGCTTGTCCCCAAAGTGTATTTTTTTTCCCAAAGAGGCAACCGGACGTTCTGTTTTTTTCTTTGAAGACGTTTTGCTTCTTATCCAAGAAGCTTCTGAAGAAAATTCTGGATGAGAGAAGAAACGTCTTCAAAGAAAAACCAGAAAGCACCTTTGGGACCAGCGTGGCCTGGATAGCTGAGAATCTCCACGGAGATTTTTAGCCTGCTTGTGACTACGAAGGGATTCTAGGCTGCTGCCTCTTTTGACTCCACCAGTAACCGACGCCGGATTCCTTACCTGTCTCTTGGTGATGTTCCTCACGTCATGCACATATTTGATGTTTCCTTCATGCCGCACGGTCCCCACCGAGATGGAGTCTTCGCAGATCTCCGAAGCGATGTATTTCTCCACCTGGATGCCAAGATCCCGTAGAACCAGATAACCTAGGAAGGCGGGAAAGTCTGGGGTGAGAAAAGGATCCCTTGGGAGCGGTTGGCGAGGACCTACTGAGAAGCACCCAGACCGGCAAAAATCCACCTTGTGCTGCGGGGAAAAAAGGATGTGCAACCCTCACATTCTTGTGGTGACCCTGTAATATTTGTGCCCATAAGATGCCATCAAAGGATTTCTCCAGTACACAAGTGTGCAGGTAGTCCTCAGTTTACGATCACAAAATTGAGCTCAAAATTTATATCGCCAAGCGAGATGGTTGTTAAGTGAATTTTGTCCCCATTTTACATCCTTTCTTGCTTCAGTCGCTAAGTGAATCACTGCTATGGTTAGGTTAATTACGCAGTTGTTAAGTGAATTTGGATTCCCCATTGGCTTTGCTGGTCAGAAGGGGATCATGTGACACACATACCCCGGGACACTATGACCGTCATAAATGTGAGTCAGCTGCCAAATGCCTGAATTTTTAAAATGTGGATGCTGCAATGGTCATAAGTGTGAAAAACGGTCATAAGTCGCTTTTTTTCATTGCTGTTGTAACTTTGAACGGTCACTAAATGAACCGTTGTTAGTCCGAGGACTACCTGGAGATGGAAGGAGAGATACAGTTAGTCCTCCACTTACGACAATTGAGCCCAAAATGTCCACTGCTAACAAGACAGTTATTAAGTGTTTTACGATTTTTCTTGCCATCACTGTGGTTGTTAAGTTAGTCACACAGTTGTTAAAATAAATCTGGCTTCCCCGTTGACTTTGCTTGTCAGAAGGTCGCGAAATGGGATCACGTGACCCTGGGACACCGTCATAAATATGAGTCAGTTGCCAACTTCAAACGGTCACTAACAGTGGGGAAATTCAAAAATTTTCCCTACCGCTTCAGTGGGCATGTCTTGGAGATCATGTGACTGGGTGGGCGCGGCTTGGTCATGTGACTGGGTGGGCGTGGCTTGGTGGTCATGTGACTGGGTAGGCGTGGCTTAGTGGTCATGTGACTGTGTGGGAGTGGCTTGGTCATGCGACTGAGTGTGCGTGGCTTGGTGGTCACATGACTGGGAAAACAAAACTATCACACTTTACCCAAAAATAATACAAAAGCTACACAACAGACTCACACACAACGCAAAAGCAGCTGGACCTCTCACAAAATGGCCCCTGCAACAAGCAGGAACCCCACAGAGTCAGAGAGAGCTCAAAAACAAACTATCACACTTAACATAAAAATACCGGTTCGGGCAATAGGTAGTAACAAAATGCTTTAAAAAATTTTTTAAAAAGTTCCCACGATCGCAGGACACAGCTGATTATCACAGCTGATAATCAGCTGATCGTCGGAACCTTTTCTTTTTACTTTTTAAAAGCATTATTTACTACCTATTCGCCCGAACCGGTAGTAAAAAAAAATGCTAAACAAAAAAAAAATTCCGAAGATCAGCTGTGCCACATAATCCTTGGAACTTTTTTTTAAATTTTTTAAAGCATTTTTTACAATCGGTTCGGGCGAATCTTCCCGAACCGGTAGCATTTCACCTCAGTCACTGAGTGAACAATTGTAAATTGAGGACTACCTGTCACACACCAGGTGGAATGATTGACAACCGAACGTAGTGAGTTACAGGAAGGAAAAATGTCTTTGATAAAAAGGAGGAGGAGGAAGAAGAAACGATATATAGACTGGTTTTAAAGAAGGAAACTGATTCTCCCCAACTTTCCGCCAAGACTGAAACTTTGTGGAGGAAGATTGTGGTAGAAATTACGGTGGGCCTTGCCATTTTCCTCACAGCGGCTTGACGTGGTAGAGTCGTACATGTCTCCATGCTTTACAACACACCCAGTTTCCTGAAGGCATCGGTGCTAAAGGGACCTTTATTTAGCGTGTGGCAAACAAAAAAAAGTTAAACAGCACATCACCATCACATTCTCCATGAGCAGATGTGAAAATATTCCCCTCTATTGACCAATCCATCAAAGGTCGAAGGAGCCCTTGACGTACAACCACAATGAAATTTCTGTGACTGAAGAAGACGGTTGTTAAGTAAGTTTTGCCTCCCTTGTACAGCCTTTCTTTTCATCGTTCTTAAGTGAATCACTGCCATTATGTAGTCGGTACGTGCCTCAATCAGAATAGAGTTGGAAGGGACCTTGGAGGTCTTCTAGTCCAACCACTTCAATCAATCAATCAATCAGAATAGAGTTGGAAGGGAAGGAGGTCTTCTAGTCCAACTACTTCAATCACTCAATCAATCAATCAATCATAGAGTTGGAAAGGACCTTGGAGGTCTTCTAGTCCAACCACTTCAATCAATCAATCAATCAATCAGAATAGAGTTGGAAGGGACCTTGGAGGTCTTCTAGTCCAACCACTTCAATCAATCAATCAATCAATCAATCAATCAATCAATCAGAATAGAGTTGGAAGGGACCTTGGAGGTCTTCTAGTCCAACCACTTCAATCAATCAATCAATCAATCAATCAATCAGAATAGAGTTGGAAAGGACCTTGGAGGTCTTCTAGTCCAACCACTTCAATCAATCAATCAATCAATCAATCATAGAGTTGGAAGGGACCTTGGAGGTCTTCTAACCCAACCATTTCAATCAATCAATCAATCAATCAATCAATCAGAATAGAGTTGGAAGGGACCTTGGAGGTCTTCTAGTCCAACCACTTCAATCAATCAATCAATCAATCAATCAATCAGAATAGAGTTGGAAGGGACCTTGGAGGTCTTCTAATCCAACCATTTCAATCAATCAATCAATCAGAATAGAGTTGGAAGGGACCTTGGAGGTCTTCTAGTCCAACCACATCAATCAATCAATCAATCAATCAATCAGAATAGAGTTGGAAGGGACCTTGGAGGTCTTCTAGTCCAACCACTTCAATCAATCAATCAATCAATCAGAATAGAGTTGGAAAGGACCTTGGAGGTCTTCTAGTCCAACCACTTCAATCAATCAATCAATCAATCAATCATAGAGTTGGAAGGGACCTTGGAGGTCTTCTAACCCAACCATTTCAATCAATCAATCAATCAATCAATCAATCAGAATAGAGTTGGAAGGGACCTTGGAGGTCTTCTAGTCCAACCATTTCAATCAATCAATCAATCAATCAATCAATCAGAATAGAGTTGGAAGGGACCTTGGAGGTCTTCTAGTCCAACCACTTCAATCAATCAATCAATCAATCAATCAATCAGAATAGAGTTGGAAAGGACCTTGGAGGTCTTCTAGTCCAACCACTTCAATCAATCAATCAATCAATCAATCAATCATAGAGTTGGAAGGGACCTTGGAGGTCTTCTAACCCAACCATTTCAATCAATCAATCAATCAATCAGAATAGAGTTGGAAGGGACCTTGGAGGTCTTCTAGTCCAACCACTTCAGTCAATCAATCAATCAATCAGCTGGAAGGTACCTAGTCCAGCCCCCTGCTCAAACAGGAGTCCCTATATACCATGTCGGATGAATGGCTGTCCAATCTTTTCCTAAAAACCTCCAGCGATGGGGCAGCCACGACTTCCGGTGGCAAGTTCTACTGGTTGATTAAGAAGCGTCTCCTTCATTCCAGGTTCCTTCTCTCCTTGATGAGTTTCCATCCGTTGCTTCTACTCTTGCCTTCTGGTGCTTTGGAGAATAGGTGGACCCCCCTCCTCTTTGGGGCAGCCCCTCGAATACCGGACTACTGCTATCCTGTCCCGTCCCGTCCCCCAGTCCTTCTTTTCTCTAGACTGGCCAAACCCAAATCCTGCAACCCTTCTTCCTTTCTTGTTTTTTGTCTCCGGGCCTTTAATCAAATGGAATTCCCTGTCTGGAGAGCACTAACCTGCCTCTCTCTTCACGATGCTCTTCATGAAAGAGCCTTGGTGGCGCAGCGGACTAAAGTGCTGTTAATTAGCACTTAGCTGCCAGCTGCCTGCAATTACTGCGAGTTCGAATCTCACCAGGCTCAAGGTTGACTCAGCCTTCCATCCTTCCGAGGGAGGTAAAATGAGGACCCGGATTGTGGGGGCAATAAGATGAGTTTGTATAAAAAAGAACACCGCTTAGGGGGGGCCCGAAAGCCCTACTAAGCAGGTATATACAAAAGTATGACGGCTGTTGCTTAACGCATTGTAAGCCGTCCTGAGTCTCCGGAGAAGGGCGGCATATAAATCGAACCAATGAATGAATAAATGAATGAATGACCTCTTAATCTACCTGGGCCTTGATACCTTAGACCCAAGCAAGGGACTCACCTGTAGCGATGCCGTCGAAGAGAGACAATACTCGGATGGCCTTCCGTTTTGCGGCTGGGATAGCAGGATAGATTTTGGGTGCCTTCTGTGATGGGGTGAGAGGCCAAAAAAAAAAAAAAAAACCACACCATTTGTGAAACACACAAAAAGCCACATCTGCAATTGTTAGACAAGTGAGTTTGGTACCACCATAGTTGGCCTCTGTCCCTCTTGTAAGTCTGGAAAATTATTCCTTTCACTGACACTGCTCCAATTTGGGCGGTGGGGGTAATAGAATGTGGGTAGTCCTCGCTTTACGGACATAACTGAGCCTGGAATTTAGATCGTAAGGCATTGCCGTCATTAGGCAAGACACCCAGTCAAATAACCACAATCCCCACTGACTCCCTGTTGCAGTCATTAAGTGGCGCGAAGCAGTCGTTAAGCACACGGAGCAACAAGAACTACAGGTTGTAAAACTGACAACCACAATTGTGCCCAAAATGTATGTTTGCTAAGCGAGAGAGTGGGTTAGTGAGCTTTGCCCCATTTTGTGGCCATTCCTGCCACATTGGTTCAGTGAATTCACTGCAGTTGTTAAGTGAGTCACACGGTTGTTAAGTGAATCTGCCTCCCCCCCGCCCAATTAACTTTGCTGGTCAGGAGGTCGCAAAAGGGGGACCGTCATAAATAGGAATCAGATGACAAAAGCGTCAGAATTTTGATCCTGGGGATGCTGCAACGGTCGTAAGTATGAAGCAGGGTCGTAAGTTATTTTTTTTTCAGTAGTTCTAACTTTGAACGGTCACTAAAGGCCTATCTGTACCTGCTGAAATGGGGGGGGGGGGCGGGCAGGCAGCTCCCCTCTTCAAAGGGGAAAGGCAGGCTGGGCTGGAAAAATAAAGCTGCAATAAACCAAATACACTTCCTGCGTTTTTGACGGAAAAAAATAATAAAACAGGAGAGAAGTTTTCACCAGCCTCAAGAGCCCCAAAGCTGCCGGATGGTTTAATTTTGAACAGATCTCTCCAACAAGCAATGATTTCTTCTTAAGGAGGCTGGATGAAGACGGTCCCTTAGGATTCCCTGCATGGATTTTTGTGACGGACCTAGAATAACAGAGTTGGAAGGGGCCTCGGAGATCTTCTAGTCCAACCCCCGGCTCAGGCAGGAAACCCTATTCCATTTCAGACAAATGGTTGTCCAATCTCTTCTTAAAAACTTCCAGTGTTGGAGCATTCACAACTTCTGGTGGCAAGTTGTTCCACTGATTAATTGTTCTCACTGTCAGGAAATTTCTCCTGAGTTCTGTGCCCTCAAAACCTTGTTGTTCCGCCAGGCTGGGCTATCAATGTAATGATTTTAACTGGATGTTTTAAATTTGGGGTGTTATATTTGAGCCAAAATTATTTAATAATTTTAATTATTTTTAATTTATGTTTGTCTTTGTGCTTTTAATAGGCTGTACACCTCCCTGAGTCCTTCGGGAGAAGGGCGGTATAGAAATAAAATTATTATTATTATTATTATTATTATTATTATTATTATTATTATTATTATTATTATTATTATTATTATTATTATTATTATATTGGTTAATCTGTAGTGAGATTCACAGCTTTGAGGCTGGTTAATAGCTCAGCAGCTCGAGTCCTAACCAAGGACCTAGGAACTGTTCAGGTATCGTCGGAGGATGTAAGCTGTTCCGAGTAACGTGGTTTTTTGCAGAGTCAAAATGTTCAAGTCCGGTAAATTTAGAATTTCTAAATAGCGGGGTAGCCCTTTGGGTATTGCTCCAAGGGCTCCGATTACAATCGGAACAACACATGATTTCTTTTTCCACAGTCGCTCAACTTCAATTTGCAAGTCTCGGTATTTTGTGATTTTTTTCTTGCTGCTTATCTTCAATCTGTGCGTCACCAGGTATTGCAATGTCAATGAACCATACTTTTTTCTTTTCAACTACCGTTATGTCAGGTGTGTTGTGGACCAAGTGCCTGTCAGTCTGAATCCTAAAGTCCCACAAGATCTTGAGTTTCTCATTCTCTAAAACTTTCTCAACCTGATGTTCCCAGTGGTTTTTGCTGTACTGAAATCCAAACTTCTTTATTATTATTATTATTATTATTATTATTATTATTATTATTATTATTATTATTATTATTATTATTATTATTATTGGTTAATCTGTAGTGAGATTCACAGCTTTAAGGCTGATTAATAGCTCAGCAGCTCGAGTCCTAACCAAGGACCTAGGAACTGTTCAGGTATCGTCGGAGGATGTAAGCTGTTCCGAGTAAGGTGGTTTTTTGTAGAGCCAAAATGTTCAAGTCCGGTAAATTTAGAATTTCTAAATAGCAGGGTAGCCCTTTGGGGATTGCTCCAAGGGCTCCAATTACAATCAGGACAACACACGATTTCTTTTTCCATAGTCGCTCAACTTCAATTTGCAAGTCTCGGTATTTTGTGATTTTTTCTTGCTGCTTATCTTCAATCCGTGCATCACCAGGTATTATTGTTGTTGTTGTTGTTGTTGTTGTTGTTGTTATTATTATTATTATCTCCCCTCCCCGCCCCATTCCTTACATATTCCTGCCCTTCCTCGCTGGTGAAAAACTCCTTCAAGCGTGTATTCCAATCCCGCCGTCGAAGCAGAACGCCGTAACGCTGTTGCGGCCGGCACATGTAACAGCTCCAGGGCTCCTCCTTCCGGGCGGCTTCCGCCGAGCCCCGACCCACCAAGGTGTTCAAACAATCCACGCAAAAGCAGCTGCAAAAGACGGGGGAAATCTTAGAAGCCACAATGAAGCCACGATGTCATAGCCTCTCCCGCCATCCCAATTGCACGACCGCAGCGGTCCTTGGCTGATGACTGCAGTTGAGCCCACCAATCTCCATTGCCGAGGGAGACGGTCGTTAAGGGAGCTTCGGCTTGTTTTACAACCTCCCTTGCCACCGTCGTTAAAAGAGAATCACGGCAGTTGTTAAGGGAGTAACATGGTTCCTAAGCAAATCTGAGATCACCCATTGACTTGGCTTGTCAGAAGGTCCCAGGAACCTTGGTGGTGCAGCAGACTAAAGTGCTGTTAAGTAGCACCAGCTGCCTGCAAATTACTGTGAGTTCGAATCTCACCAGGCTCAAGGTTGACTCAGCCTTCCATCCTTCCGAGGTAGGTAAAATGAGGACCCGGATTGTGGGGGCAATAAGCTGACTTTGTATAAAAAAGAACACCGCTCGGGGGGGGGGGGGCCTCAGGGGGCAAAGCCCTACTAAGCAGGTATATACAAAAGTATGAAGGCTATTGCTTAACGCATTGTAAGCCGCCCTGAGTCTCCGGAGAAGGGCGGCGTATAAATCGAACCAATCAATCAATCAATCAATCAATCAATAAAAGGGGATCCCATAACCCCGGGACATTGCAACCGTCATAAATGCGAGCTTAATTACTGGTATCCAAGCTAACTTCAATAGCGGTCTGTCTATCTTATTTTAGCAACTATTATCAAGCTGTCTGTCTGTCTATCCAACCATCTATATCAGGGGTGTCAAACTTTATTTCACTAAGGGCCACATCAGCGTTGTGTTTGATCATGGGGGGGGGGGGGGGGGGCGTGGCCATGATGGGTGGCTAACTCGACATCACTCATGTCAGGGGCGCCCGAGCGCTCTGCTAACGAAAATGGGCTCCCGAGCTCTGTTTTCGGCCTCCTGCAACCCTCTGCCAATGAAAATGGAGCGTGGGAAGGCCCCACCCAGCCCTCCCGAGCTCCATTTTCATTGGCAGAGACATTGTGGGCTGGTCTTTCGCTGTTTGCAGGGTGGCCCCGCGGGCAAGTTCTAAGCGCCCCGTGGGCTGGATCTGGCTCCCAGGCTTCGAGTTTCACACCCCTGATCTATATCTACCTACCTATTCTGCACAATGTATCTCTCTATCTCTCCATTTATTATCTATCCTTTATGTATATAGCCATATCTCTACCCGCGTTTCCCCGAAAGTAAGACCCTGTCTTATATTTTTTTGAACCCCAAAATAAGCACTTGGCCTTATTTTCGGGGAGGTCTTATTATTTTGTGGCGCAAGGAGCAAGATGGGGCTCCTCTTGCCGTCTTACCTGATTTCCAGCTGTGTCTTCCTTACCCTTAGCAGAGGAAATGGCCGGGACCGGCTGCGCATGCCTTTAAATATTTTCGGTGAGGGCTTATTTTAGCACATGCGCTCAAAAACCCAACAGGGCTTATTATCAGGGGAGGTCTTATTTTTGGGGAAACAGGGTATATCTATCATCACATCATGAATCCATCTAGCTATCTGTCTATCTTATCCTATCAACTATTATCAATCTGTCTGTCTGTCTGATCATCTACCTATCTATTCTATATCATGTATCTCTTTTTCTTTATCATCTATCCATTATCTATCATCTATCCATATCTCTATATATGTCTATATGTATCATCACATCATCTTTCTATCCATCCATCTCTCTCTCTCTCTCTATCTATCTACCCTGTTTCCCCCAAAATAAGACATCCCCTGATAATAAGCCCAATCGGGCTTTTGGGCACATGGCAATAAGACCAAGCACTTATTTCAGGGTTCATAAAAATATAAGACAGGGTCTTATTTTGGGGGAAACGCGACATCTATCTATCTATCTATCTATCTATCTATCTATCTATCTATCTATCTATCTATCTATCTATCTACTATCTACCTACCTACCTACCTATCTACTATCTATCTACTTTCTTTCTATCTATCTTTCTATATCTATCTATCTATCCATCTATCTATCCATCTATCTATCCATCTATCTATCCATCTATCCATCTATCTACTATCTATCTATCTACTATCTCTCTATCTACTATCTCTCTATCTACCTACCTATCTACTATCTATCTTTCTTTCTTTCTTTCTTTCTTTCTTTCTTTCTTTCTTTCTATATCTATCCATCTATCCACTATCTATCTATCTATCTTTCTATATCTATCTATCCATCGGTCCATCTATCCATCTATCTACTATCTACCTCCCTATCTACTATCTATCTATCTATCTATCTATCTATCTATCTATCTATCTATCTATCTATCTCTATCTTTCTATCTATCTATCTATCTATCTATCTATCTATCTATCTATCTATCTATCTATCTATCTATCTATCTATCTATCTATCATCTACCTACCTACCTACCTATCTACTATCTATCTACTTTCTTTCTATCTATCTTTCTATATCTATCTATCCATCTATCTATCCATCTATCTATCCATCTATCTATCCATCTATCCATCTATCTACTATCTATCTATCTACTATCTCTCTATCTACTATCTCTCTATCTACCTACCTATCTACTATCTTTCTTTCTTTCTTTCTTTCTTTCTTTCTTTCTTTCTTTCTTTCTTTCTATATCTATCCATCTATCCACTATCTATCTATCTATCTTTCTATATCTATCTATCCATCGGTCCATCTATCCATCTATCTACTATCTACCTCCCTATCTACTATCTATCTACTATCTATCTATCTTTCTATATCTATCTTTCTATCTATCTATCTATCTATCTATCTATCTCTATCTATCTATCTATCTATCTATCTATCTATCTATCTATCTATCTATCTATCTATCTATCTATCTTTCTATCTATCTATCTATCTATCTATCTATCTATCTATCTATCTATCTCTATCTATCTATCTATCTCTATCTATCTATCTATCTATCTATCATCATATCATATCATATCATATCATATCATATCATATCATATCATATCATATCATATCAACTATCCATCCACCCATTATCCAGCTACCTATCTTCTTTCTTAATGGCCAGTGCCCAGTGGAGGAATTGCCCACCTGAAGCAACTGGCACTGTCACAGAGAAGTAACTCGCTTCCTTCACAGCAGATGGTGCAATACGTCTGGTACCCGTCTTCATCATACATGTAGAAAAGCTCCAGAAACCGATCCTAGGAGACAAACAGGACACATGTGACGTGAGTGTCATTTTCTGCCCAGGTTTACCCGTGGCACTGCAGAGCAGTCTTGAGATGGACAGCGAAGTAGATTGAAATAACAATTGAACAAGCTGCAAGATGCCAGCAAAAAGTCGAGACCTTAGGAAAGGATTCTTGGTTATTTAGAATTTTCCTACCAAAGAAGCATCCTCATCCTATTGAGCTGAGCTGCAGGGGACGAAAGCTGAAAGCCTCGGCCAAGCGAAGGGATTTACCTGAGGCCAGGGGGAAGCAGAGCCCTTGCCCGGCCTGTGCCCAACTCACCTGGCACGTCCTGCAGAGCCCCCCTTCAAAGAGCGGGTGGCCAGTCACCGGGTTCTTCCTCCCACAGGACAGGCAGCTGTCTGTGCAAAGAGAGTTCAGGATAAAAGGGAAAGGTTCCCCTCACGCATACTCTACGTGCTAGTCGTTCCCGACTCTAGGGGGCCGTGCTCATCTCCGCTTCTAAGCCAAAGAGCCAGCGCTGTCCGAAGACGTCTCCGTGGCCATGTGGCTGACATGTCTCAATGCCAAACGAACGGTTGCAAATGGGCAGACTAACTGTACGCTTTGAAGGGCAAAGGAGCTCCTTACCTTCTAAGCTCTTTTTGTTATTTTTGGCTTCAGATACCATCCGTTCTGCAAAAGGATCACGAAAATCGTTTCGTAAGCAACTGAGGGGAGATATGCACAGGAAGGACTCTTCCCCCAAAGGGGTAGCTTTAAAAAAGTTCCCCAGAATTTCTGGGTGCAACACACATGGGATCCTTCCCCCATAGATCCCCAAAATGCCAGGTCCCCATCCCAGCCTCTCCCCACCCCACGGTCCTTGCTGAAGTGACACACACAAACACACATACCTCTGGATCGGTTTTCTGGCGTCTCCTTACTGCTGGTACTGCTAGACCCATTGGTCTTAGTTCGCTTGGGTGGGGGCTCAGGATCTGGGGGACTCGAGTCCTCTATGATGATGGCGGGAAATGGTTTAACATCTGCAAGATTTAGAGAGAGAGATGGATGGGAGGGAGAGAGGGAGGGAGGGAGGTGGGTGGGTGATAAGAAAGGAAGGAAGGAAGGGAAGGAAGGAGATGTGAGATAAAGAAAGAGAGAAAGAAAGAAAAAGAAAGAAAAAGAAAGAGCGAAAGGAAGCAAGGAGGGAGGGAAGGAGGGAGGAGATAAAGAGAGAGAGAAAGAAAGAGAGAAAGAAAAAAGAATGAAAGGAAGGAGGGACAGAGGGGGAGATAAACAAAGAAAAAGAGAAGGAAAGAAAGAAAGAAAAAGAAAAAGAAAGAGAGAGAGAAAAAAAGAAAAAGAAAGGAAGGAAGGAAAGGATAAAGAAAGAGAGAGAAGAGAGAAAAAAGAGAGAGAGAGAAACAAAGGGAAGGAAGTAGAGAGAGAGGGAGGTGGGAAATAGAGAAAGAAAGAAAGAAAAAGAGAAAGAAAGAATGAAAGAATGGAAGGAAGGAGGGGGAGATAAACAAAGAAAGAGAGAAAGAAAGAGGAAGAGAGAGAGAAAGGAAGGAAGTAGGTAGGAGATATAGAAAGAAAGAGAAAGAGAGAGAAAGGAAGAAAGAGAGGAAGGAAGGAAGCAGGGAGGGAGGTGAGAAAGAAAGAAAGAAAGAAAGAAAGAAAGAAAGAAAGAAAGAAAGAAAGAAAGAAAGAAAGAAAGAAAGAAAGAAAGAAAGAAAGAAAGAAAGAAAGAAAGGAAGAAAGGAAGAAAGGAAGGAAGGCAGCAGAGATCAGAGAGTTCAGGCCATTTTCCCCAAAGGAGATGGCAGAGGTGAGGGATCGCTGGCAAAGCCCCCACCCCCATCTGCCATTTGGGACAGGCACCCATGCTATTAGCAAGGGAAAGAGACCAGCTCAACCTACCCACCCACCCACCCCTAAGCCACAGCCACCATCGGATTCCCCGAAAGTCCAATTCCATGCAAAATTGAAGTCCTGTCAAAGCTGAAGAAGCTTCTTGGATGAGAAGCGAAATTTCTTCAAAGAAGAAAATAAGAAGAAGAAAAAATCCAGCCCGTGCGGTCATGGCCGAAAACCCCACTGCCCTTTGCTGGTGAAGCCCGGGGCGGTAGGGGGGTGGGGGGTCTTACCCAAAGTCTTGGGGGGCCTTAGCCCCTTCTCTCCAGCAGGTTTGAATCCATGGTTGGCCCAATCCAGCATAGGTTTCAATTTCTCATCCAGAGTTTCCCCAGCCACGGTGGAGAAAGTCTTCCCAGCTCGGCTACTCGCAACCTGCCATCCACAAGAAGTTTGGTCACCAGCAGGATTGGGGCTGGGGGGCACTGAGCTGGAGGAAATGCCCAGAAGCCCCCTCCCCACTCACCAGGCCATTGACGGTGCATAGATTCTGCCCAAAAACCCATTCAGTCTCTTCTTTTAAGAGGAGGGGGCTAGCATGGATGGGTTTTGAAGCATTGCTTTGTAGCCCACCTGGAGTGGTTTGGATTTGGGAGCGTACACAAAAAATCTCACAAAAATATATCAGCTTTCTGAGCTTGGATGCTTTCTGGCAGACGTTTCATGACCCAACTAGGGAACATCATCAGTGCGAGAAGAGAGGGGAGTTTGCAGGGAAGAAGAGGAGGAGCAGGGTGGGGCGGCTGTGGAATGATTAGTGGTCTCCTGTTTTCTTTCCACCCAGCCCCTTCTTACCTCCAAAACATGGAGAATGGATTGTTGGTAGGACACCAACTTCTGAAACGTGGTGGGGTTGAAATGTTCCCGGAAATATACCAGACCCACTAGTTTGTCAGCGGAGATCTGCAACAATAACAATAGCCTTTAGACTTATATACCGCTTCACAGTGCTTTCCAGCCCTCTCTAAGCAGTTTACAGAGTCAGCCTCTTGTCCCTCCGCCCCCCCACCCCAACAATTTGGGTCCTCATTTTACCCATCTCAGAAGGATGGAAGGCTGAGCCTGGTGAGATCCGAACTGCCAAATTGCAGAATTAGGCTGCAGTACTGCACTCTAACCACTGCACCACCCCGGAAGGATGGAAGGCTGAGTCAATCTTGAGCCAGTCAAGATCGAACTGCTGACAGCCGGCAGAGTTAACTTGCAATTTTTTTATTTTTTTTTTATTTTTAATTTGATTTATATGCCGCCCTTCTCCGGAGACTCAGGGCGGCTTACAATGTGTTAAGCAATACGGCATTCTAACCACTGGGTCACTATTCCTTCCTTCCTTCCTTCCTTCCTTCCTTCCTTCCTTCCTTCCTTCCTTCCTTCTCTCCTTCCTTCATTTTTCTTTCCCTTCACAAGCAATAGCCCTTACACTTATATATTGCTTCATAGTGCTTCGCGGTCCTCCCTAAGCAGTTTAGAGAGTCAGCCTCTTTCTCCCAACAATCTGGGTCCTCATTTTTACCAACCTCGGAAGGACGGAAGGCTGAGTCAACCTGGATCCAGTGAGAATCGAACTCTCAAATTGCAGGCAGCCAGTCAACAGAAGTAGCCTGCAGTACTGCACTCTAACCACTGCGCCACCAAGATTCAATAAGGAGAAAGCAACTGGACCCAACGTCACTGACTTACGTCTCTTTATTCCAGCCTTCCCAGAAAAAAACCCTCCCCAGGGCAGCATGCTCAACTCCCCACCTCTGGGACCACTTGAAGATGGATGGACTTCAACTCCCAGGATTCCCCAGCCAGCTTTCATTCCCCCCCCCCTTTTTTAAATCATTGTAGGCCACCTAGAGTAGCCCCACAGCGAGATAGGTGACAAATTTAACAAATACATAAATTACCTAGCAACAACAGTTTTTGGCCATCCTTTTTTTTAAAACTAAACTGGGTTTGAAAACTGCAAAGAAAGAAAGAAAGAAAGAAAGAAAGAAAGAAAGAAAGAAAGAAAGAAAGAAAGAAAGAAAGAAAGAAAGAAAGAAAGAAAGAAAGAAAGAAAGAAAGAAAGAAAGAAAGAAAGAAAAAGAAAAGCAGGTTTTATTTGCCAACGTTTAGGCACCGACATGTCCATTGCCAACCTCCTGGAAACAGTCCTCTTGAGGACTAGTGGGATGGATGGATAGGCGCATAATTCAGGGCAGTTTAACAAACCCTGTTGCAAGCAACATTAAGAAATCCGGTTCTTGGGAAGTTGTGGGTGCCCCATCACTGGAGATTTTCAAGAAAAGGTTGGACAGCCATTTGTCTAAAATGATATAAGGTCTCCTGCTTGACCATAGAGTGGACTAGAGGACCTCTGAGGTCCCTTTCAAGAGTTCTCCTTGAACAGGTGAAGTAATGAACCGTGTCTAAGATCGGGCAACCTTGGTGACTTCTTTACTGTGACTTTCCATGACTTCCTTTAATATCCCCTACCTCTGCAGGTTGGGCTGACCCAAAGAGGGATGGACTAGAACAAGGGTCTCCAATCTTGGCAACTTTAAGACTTGTGGACTTCAACTCCCAGAATTCCCCAGCCATTTATTCAAAACCTCCAGTGATGGGAGCACCCATAACTTCTGGAGGCAAGTAGTTCCGCTGGTTAATTATTCTGTCAGGAAATTTCTCCTCAATTCCACGTTGCTCCTCTCCTTGATTAGTTTCCATCCATTGCTTCTTGTTCTGTGTTTGGGTGCTTTGGAGAATACATTGACCCCCTTCTTCTCTGGGGCAGCCCCTGAGATATTGGAAGGCTCCTGTCAATCCTTCTCTTCATTAGGCTCGACATACCCATTTCTCGCAACCATTCTTCACACGTTTTAGCCTCCAGACCCATTCTCTTTTTTTGTAGTGATAAGTGTGGTGTTCATATAGAATACAGAATAACAAAGGGACCTTGGAGGTCATCTAGTCCAGCCCGCTGCTTGAGCAGGAGATCCTATACCATTCCTGACAGATGGTTGTTCAGTCTCTTCTTAAAAACCTCCAGCGATGGAGCTCATATTACTTCTGGTGGCAAGCTGTTCCACAGTTTAATTGTTCAAACTTTCAAGTTAGATTCAAAAGGCCATGTATATTTTATATAGTATTTTGTACATACTGATTTGGGGGCAGAGGGGTGTGGGGGCTAAGCATTTTTCCATGCAATTTATTATCAAATCGTAAACCAGGAAATGAATTTTGACCGCAAGCTTTCTTGAAAACATATTAAAAATACATCTAAGTTGGAAAATTGCTTTCAGTTGGTCTCTACAAAAAAAAACAGTGATGTGTAAACCATCATTCGTGGTTTAAAGTGTCGGAACCCAGCTAGTTGTGTTTGATTTTTCACAAATCACAGCTTAAGAAAATGAATAAGATGAATAAGATATGAGAGCCAACTGGCCATCTTCTCAACTATCCCGCTCCCCTTCCACGCCTCTCACCTCCGAAAACTTTCCATCCCCAAACCATTTCAACCAGCGCATGCCAGGGCCTGCCTGGCGGTTGGAGGTGGTCTTCCAGGACACCACGATGGCCGGCCACCAGGAGAAGCCTTTGATCTTCCCCCAGACCAGTTCCCCGATTCCAAAGCCTTTTCCATCCTGCGAGTCAAACAGAAACAAGGGGAAGGTTGAACAAGGGGAGTCGGTTAAGGTTAGGGGGCAACCCCACGGGCTCTTCTTCCGGATGCAACTCAAGGGTCAACCTGCCCGGAGTCGCTGGACAGTGTGATGAGCGTCATATTAATTTAATCAGTGAATAAAAAGAAACAAACTACCCAGAGCAACAAAGATGGTTAGCAAGGATTGGAGTGTTGTTTTCCAGCCCCAGCTTTGCTAAAAACCACGGGGCATTCTTGATGATGAACAGAGCATCGAGTTATCCGTTTTATTTGTTATTTATTTTCTTATTTGTAACTTATTTTCTTATTTTTATTTGTTGTTTATTTTGTTATTGTTATTTATTTATTTTGTTACCTTGTTACTTTTTTATTTATTTTGTTGTTTGTTATTTATTTTGTTATTGTTTGCTATTTATCTTGTTATCTATTTTATTTAGTTCCTTCATTTATTATTTTTACAAATAAATCAAGGAAGCAAACACAGAAAATACTCCTTCTGCCTCCTATTTTCCCCACAACAACCACCCTGTGAGGTGGGCTGGCCTGAGAAAGGGAGGGACTGGCCAAAGTTACGCAACTGGCTTTCATGTCTAAGGCAGGACTAGAACTCACTGTCTCCTGGTGATTGGCCCAAAGTCACCCAATTGGCTTTCATGCCTAAGGCGGGACTAGAACTCACAGTCTCCTGGTGATTGGCCCAAAGTCACCAACTGGCTTTCATGCCTAAGGCGGGACTAGAACTCATCGTCTCCTGGTGATTGGCCCAAAGTCACCCAGCCAGCTTTCATGCCTAAGGCGGGACTAGAACTCACTGTCTCCTGGTGATTGGCCCAAAGTTACCCAACTGGCTTTCATGCCTAAGGCGGGACTAGAACTCATCGTTTCCTGGTGATTGGTCCAGAATCACCTAACTGGCTTTCACGCCTAAGGCAGAACTAGAACTCACCATCTCCCACTTTCTAGCCATAACCACTAACCCAAACTGATTCTCTTTTGCAACCCTTTTTTGGGAAGATTTTACAACAGACCATACAGACTTCAGTCGTTTATCCCCTTGAAAATGAGGAAGAAATTCACAGAAGGCAACATAAATTTGTCGTGAAGAGCCAAGTTCATCTTATTTTTTTTAACCCGATAACTTATTTAGTAGACTGGGGGAACGCAGCGGACATAATATATCTTAAAATCTCTTGTTGGAACCTTAAAGACCGGTCCAAATCAGTTCTCCATTTTCAAATTGGATGTTTCGGATGGTTTATCCATTATAAGGAAAGGATTTTGGGTTCAAACTTAAAACCTTGGAACTATTTTGGAGGGCGCTCATTTCCAGCAATAACTGGAAATTTATTGGAAATTGATAACCGGCAGACTAACTTAATGCGGGTGTCTCCTTTAAAAACTTTTAAATTCGCTCCCGAAGGCCCTCGCCCACCTGGTATTCTGCCATCCTTCTTGCTGCTCTGTAGTCACAGCCATTTGGGACCTCGGGATTCTCCTGCTGCCGGGAATTCTCCTCTTCCGAGTAGTTTTTCTGGATACATCCAGAAAGCCTTTTTGAGTGCTGGAAAGGAAGGGAAAACTGAGTGCCCCATGCAGAAAAGAGGCGAAGGAGGGCACTTCAACCAAGAAACAGACGGTCCTTGCTTACACCAAGAAAACGCCAACTGTGGCAACTTTTGAGGCCTGAGGACTTCAACTCCCAGAATTCCCCAGCCAGACATGCTAAAACTAGAACTCACTTGTCTCCTGGTGACTGGCCCAAAGTCACCCAGCTGGCTTTCGGGTCTATGGTAGGACTAGAACTCACCGTCTCCTGGTGACTGGCCCAAAGTCACCCAGCTGGCTTTCGTGTCTATGGTAGGACTAGAACTCACCGTCTCCTGGTGATTGGCTCACACAGGTAGTCCTCGGCTTACGACCGTAATGGAGTTTGCCCATCACGGTCATAATTCATGGCAGTTGGAAAGCAGGTTGGTGATGTGATCAAACCACGTTCTACGACCTTTCTTTGTGGCGGTTTTTAAGTGAATCCCACCGTCGTTAAGCAGACCAACTTTTCGCTAAGAGCAGCATTTATTTCTGGTTTTTAGGCAAAGCTGTCGTAAGATGTAATCATAAGGGGAGGGGGGGTAGGACTGCTGGAACTTCGAATCCCATTTGTAATAAGTCTATCACAACTTCAAATGGTCACTAAGTGAGTAGTCATAAGTCAAGGACTACTTCAACTTTTTCTTCCAGTGTTTTCTTTTTCTTTTTTTTTCCTTTCTTTTTTTGGTCTTTTTAGTTTTCAGAAAAACTACTTTGATTCCTTCGCTTTTTCTCATTCTTTTATCATGTTGTGCGCAGGTAATCTTATTAGGTTGAGGTAGTCCTCGACGTACGACCGCAAGGGAGCCCAAAATTTACGTTGCTAAGCGAGACATTTGTGACGCGAGTTCTGCTCCATGTTAACGGCCGTTCCTTACCACAGGTGATAAAGTGAATCCCTGCGGTTGTTAAGTCAGCAACATGGTCGTTAAGGGAATTCGGCATTCCCTGTTGGCTTGGCTCGTCAGACGGTCTCAAAAGGGGAATCACATGGCCATGGAGCCCTGCGACCGTCGTAAAGATGAGACAGTTGACTAGCGTCTGAATTTTGATCACGTGACCACTGCGCAGGGACCCTGCGACGGTCGTAAGTGTGAAAAAACGGTCCTAAGTACCTGTTGTAACTCTGAACGGTCGCTAAACGGACCGTCGTAAGTCGAGGACTACCTATATTTTTTCTTCTTTGCTTTTTGCAATGAGTTTTGAATTAAAAAAACAAAACAAAACCAGAAGGACCCCTCCTTACCCTGATTTTGTGACGTTCCTTGAAGCCTTCGATGCTTTCCACATCATCTTTGACCTTCTTCTCCTGCGAGACGGGCCCAGCCTGGAAGACGATCCGGGGGGCCGGTTTCTGCCTCAGGCTGTTCTCCCAGCCAGCGCTTCCTCGCACCGGGACCTGGGACCCCCGAGGAGAGAAAACCGTCAGGATCCGAGGGTCCGGTTCTTCCTTAAGGACCCCCCCCCAATCAGATTTCTTTTCCCCCACGTTTTATTTCTTTTATTTATATAACACTCAATTTTCATCAAACTGTGTGTATTTCGGGTACAATTATATTTTGATAGTCATATTTATACATCTTCATTATATTTAGTCATCACCATCGTATTAATAATATAATAATATAATAACATAATAATCTTAATGCTTAACATTTAGCATCTTCTTCTTCTTTAACGACTGTCCTCTATACCATTTCCTCCCTTCCTTTCTAGCTTTTGTTTCTATTATCTAGCCATTGATAAAATGTGTCCCATATCAAAAAATATTCAGTTTCTTCTTTATCCTTTTTTAAAATTTATTTATTTAATTTGATTTATATGCCGCCCTTCTCCGGAGACTCAGGGCAGCTTACAATGCCTTAAGCAATAGCCTTCATACTTTTGCATATTTATACAAAGTCAGCTTATTGCCCCCACAATCTGGGTCCTCATTTTATCTATCTTAGAAAGGATGGAAGGCTGAGTCAACTTTGAGCCTGGTGAGATTTGAACTTGCAGTAATTGCAGGCAGCTGATGTTAATAACTGTTAATAACACTGCTTTAGTTTGCTGAGCTACCAGGGCTATCCTTAATAGCAAGTGTTAATCTATCCATTTCTGCACAGTCTATTTTTTTTAATTACTTTCTCCTGAGACGGGCTCTCATCTGGCTGCCGTTAATATGTGCAAAATCAAATATGGAGTCTGTTTATCATATTATTCTGGTAGAATGCCCAGCAGAAATATCCCTGGTTTCAGATCTATATGTAGATTTATCATTTTTTCCAGCCATGTGTGTATTTTTGTCCAATATTTTCTCGCTCTTAGGCAGGACCGCCGAACCAGGTTTTGGGTGATTGGCCCAAAGTCACCCAGCTGGCTTTCATGCCTAAGGCGAGACTAGAACTCACATCTCCTGGTGATTGACCCAAATTCAACCAATTGGCTTTCACACCTAAGGAGGGACTAGAATTCACTGTCTCCTGGTGATTGGTCCAGACTCAACCATCCAGCCCACATGCCTATAAGGAAGGACTAGAACTCGCCATCTCCTACCCATAGGCTCAGTCACCCAGCCTGCTTTCATCCCTAAGGCAGTACTAGAACTCACAATCTCCTGCTCTCTAGCCTGATGCCTTAACCACTAGCCTAAACGAGCACATCCTGTCTTTGGCTCACCTCTCGGACTTGCTTGGGGATGTCATCAGCCTCCTCTTCCTCCTTTATTTCAGAGGTCACACTTTTCGTCTGGCTGGTGTCTGCGCAAAGGAAGTATCCGTCACTAAGAGGGAGCTGGGCCTGAGGTTTGACACCCGGGACTTCCTTTCTGCAGAAATCCCCAACAGCTTCCCAGTTCGAAGCCCGTTCAACGAATTTGGCTTCTCCAAAAGGATTTCAGCGCTGGCAGTTCCCACGACCGCCTGCCTGAGATCCAGCCCGGCAGCCCAAGATCTCCTGGTGGTCTCCCATCCTTCTCTTCTTCCTCTCTGCAACTGCAGATGTCTACTTCGGAAGCCCGTCAGAGGCTCCACGGGCCTCCAACTCTCTGCAGGCACTTGGCCAAGCAAGAATGGCCTTTCCTGGGGTTCACAAAATGCAGGCCGCTCTCGATTTGCGACCACAGCCATCGCTAAGTGAGATGGTCATTATCTGAGTCACATCCAATTTTATGACCTTTTATGCGGCGGTCGTTAAGCAAAGAAAGGTTGTGAAATTAGGTGTGACTCAGATAGTAACTGTCTCACTTAAAGGTCTGGTCCCAATTGTGGTCGCATGTCAAGGACTACTTCCCAGACGAGAGATTCCTGGGAGACTCCAAGATAGCGTTTCTCAACCTTGAAGATGGTTGGACTTCAGTTGTCAAGGTTGGTCCTTTCCTAACCAAGCAAATCTGGAGACTATCAAGATGTCACCTTCTTTGAGCCAAGGAGCTTCTTCTAACACATGTTCCACCCAAACTCTCTCTTATTCTTTCTTTTGTTCCTTCCTCTCTCTTTACCCTCCTTCCTTCTTTCCCTCCCTTTCTTTCTTCCTCTTTATCCTCCATCCCTTCTCTTTCCTTCCTTCCCTCCTCCTCCCCTTTTCTTCCTCCCTCCTTCCTTATCCTCCCTCCTTTTCTTCCTCCCTCTCTTTACTCACCTTAGCTTCTCCTTCCTTCCTCCTTCCTTTTTACTCTCCCCTCCCTTCTTCATCTCTCCCTTTCCTTCCTTTCTTCCTTTTTATCCTCCTTCCTTCCTGCCTTTCATCCCTCCTTCCCTTTAATTCCTCCCTCCTTCCTTCTTTATCCTCCCTCCTTTCTTCTCCCTTTTTATTCTACCTAGCTTCTCCTTCCTTCCTTCCCTCCCTCCCTCCCCTTCCTTTTTACTCTCCCTTCCCTCCCTCCTTCCTTCATCTCTCCCTCTCTCCTCCTTCCTTTCTTCCTTTTTATCCTCCCTGTTCCTGCCTTCCATCCCTCCTTCCCTTCTCTTTTCTTCCTCCTTCCTTATTTATCCTCCCTTCCTCCTTCCTTTCTTCCTCCTTCCCTCCCTCTTTTCTTTTCTTCCTCTTTCCTTCTTTATCCTCCCTCCCTTCTCCCTTTTTATTCTACCTAGCTTCTCCTTCCTCCCTTCCTTCCCTCCCTCCTTCCCTTCCTTTTTACTCTCCCCTCCCTCCTTCCTTCATCTCTCTCTCTCCTCCTTTATTTCTTCCTCTTTTTATCCTCCCTGTTCTCCTTCCTTCCTGCCTTCCATCCCTCCTTCCCTTCCCTTTCCTTCTCTTCCTCCTTCTTTATCCTCCCTTCCTTTTTTCCTTTCTTCCTCCTTCCCTCTTCCCTCCCTTCTCTTTTCTTCCTCCTTCCTTCTTTATTCTCCCTCCCTCCTTCCTTTCTTCTTCCTTCCCTCCCTCCCTTCTCTTCTACATCCTTTCTCCCTCTCTCTATATCGAGATTCTCCATCATCCAGGTCACAGTTGTCCCAAAGGAGCTTTTTCAAGAGGCGACTCGACTTTCTGGAAGAAAGAAAGTCCATTTGCCTCTTGAAATAGCACCTTTGAGTCCTCCGTCCCTCCCTTCGCCCCCAGAGAAGGCAAGCCCACCTACTTTCCAGCCCCTGACTGATGACCCCAGGGTCAAAGCAGGGGCTCCAGGCTGCCCCAAACTTGATGGCTTCCTGGGCACAAAGTTACCTGTAGCATCGTTCTCCTCGGGGGCAGCGTCCGAGTCGCTGCAGTCCCCGTTGGTCAAGGTCAGATCCATCGTCCAACGGAGGTTTTTTTCTCTTTTCATCTTAACCTGCAGGAGAGATTTCCCAGGAAGACAACTTTCAGCCAAGCCACACCAAACTTCATCCCGTGATACTCATCCCTGCAAACAGATCTCTCATTTTCTTGGATCCCAAATGAGAAGATTTACCTCGTGGTTGCGATGTTCCCATTTTAAACGTTTTTTTTGCAGGCTGAGTCAAATTTCAACTCCCAGAAAATCCCCAGTTAGCATGCCTTAAGATGGGGAGACTTCAACTCGCAGAATTCTCCATCCGTCATGCTTTAAGATGGATGAAACTCCCACAATTCCCCAGCCAGAATGCTTTAAAATGGGTGGACTTCAACTCCCAGAATTCCCCAGCCAGCAAGCTTTAAGATGGGTGGACTTCAACTCCCAGAATTCTCCATCCGTCATGCTTTAAGATGGATGAAACTCCCAGAATTCCCCAGCCAGAATGCTTTAAAATGGGTGGACTTCAACTCCCAGAATTCCCCAGCCAGCAAGCTTTAAGATGGGTGGACTTCAACTCCCAGAATTCTCCATCCGTCATGCTTTAAGATGGATGAAACTCCCAGAATTCCCCAGCCAGAATGCTTTAAAATGGGTGGACGTCAACTCCCAGAATTCCCCAGCCAGAATGCTTTAAGATGATGGGTGGACTTCCACTCCCAGAATTCCCCAGCCAGCATTCTTTAAGATGGATGGGCTTTAATTCTTCAGAAAAATCTCCTTTTTTCAGGCCTAGTTAGACCAGTGTTTCCAATCTTGGCCACTGTAAAACGTGGACTTCAACATATGGCTGGCTGGGGAATTCTGGGCATTGAAGTCCACCCACCTGAAAGCAGGCTGCCTGGGAAATTCCCAGCTATGACCTATATCCTATACCAGGAGGTTTTTCAAATTTAGCAGCTATAAATTGGGTGGACTTCAGCTCCCAGAATTCCCCAGTCAGCATGGCTGGCTGGCTGAGGAATTCTGGGCGTTGAAGTCCATTCATCTTGACATTGCTACAGTTAAGAAATGCTTACTGCTAAACTCTTGCAAAAGTTAAACGGGCTTAATTCAGCTGTCCCGTCCGCCCTCCCAACTCCAAAATAAAACTTTAGTTTATTATTTTAAAGGGAGACACCCCTCTCCTGAGTCCCAGGATGTCCCAGGGCGCCCCTACTCCCGCCTCCTCCCTCGCCATCTTTGCCCCAAAGGCCAGGCAAAGGGGAAGAAGGAAATGTGCCCTTGTGTGTTTTGGGGAGGGGAGGGGAGGGAAAAGGGAGGGGGGGAGGAACAAAGCCGCCAGCCTTTTGCCTTGATCCTGCAGGGATCAAAAAGGGATCTGCCCAGGCAGGCAGGGCTTCCCTTGGTTGCAAGAAAGAAGAAAGAGAAAAAAAAACCTTTTTAAAATGGGTTTTCCATCAAAGAATATTCAAAGAGAGAGAGAGAGGTAGGCTCTTGTTTATGGGCCCTCAGGCTGAAAACACAACACAACACACACAGAGACACACAATCATTTCGGTGCACAGCTGCCTGCATGCCACCATCATCATCACAAAAGGGTGAAAGCGGCCCCAGATGGCATCGCATCTTTCCTAACGTCGTGTGCCAAAAGCGAATTAAATTGCAAATCAAAGCAAATTCTGGATGGGCAGAATTCGAAGTACAAGAAGTCCTCGGCTTATAACCATTCATTGAGTGACTGTTGGGAGTTACAACGGCACTGAAAACAATGACTTAGGACCATTTTTCACACTTAATGACCGTAGCAGCATCTCCATGGTCATGTTATCAAAATTCGGACGCTTGGCAACTGACTCGTATTTATGACGGTCGCAGCATCCTGCAAGTCACGCAATCCCATTTTGGGACCTTTGGACAATCAACGTCAATGGGGAATGAGATTCACTTAACAACGGTGGGATTAACTCAACAACATCAGTGATTCACTTAACAACCGTTTCAAGAAAGGTCGCAAAATGGAGCCAAACCCACTTAAAATGTCTTGGTTTAGCGGTACGAGTCGTCCTTGAGTTACATCAATTTGTTTAGTGACCGTTTGAAGTTACAATGGCACTAAAAAAAAAAGCAAGTTATGACCTTTTTCATACTTACGACCGTTGTGTGATCAAAATTTGGATGCTTGGCAAGTGACTCATATTTATGACGGTTGCAGCGCCCCGGGGGTCACGTGATCCCCCTTTTGTGACCTTCTAACAAGCAAAGTCAATGGGGAGCCAGATGCACTTAACAACCACATTGTTATCTGAATAACCACACTGATTCGCTTAACAACCATAGGCAAGAAAGGTCGTAAAACGGGGCAAAACTCACTTAACAAGTGTCTCGCTTAAACAACGGAAATCTGGGACTCCACGCTGGTCGTAAATCAGGGGCTACCTGTAGGTGCCATTGTGAACATCAGCTCCGTCTGTGTGATTCGTTCTGCGACCAAACGAAGTGAGCTTTGCAATACGAATTGGCACCTTTTGAAATGGAGACCCAGATAAAGGACAGAAGGGCTTGTAAAAATACAAGTAGCCCTCCCAGCCATTCGTTTCGTGACTATTCAAAGCTGCAAGGGCGCTAAAAAGCATGGCTTATGGCCGGTTCTCGCACTTATGACCGTTGCAACATCACATGATCAAAATTCGGGCCTTGGCAACTGGCCTGTATTTACAACGGTCGCAGCATCCTGGAGACCTAGGACCACCATTTGCAATCTTCCTAGCCAGCTTCCAACAATCCATGGAGGATTTGTTTAACGACCGCACAGATCTACGACCGTTTTGCCGCAGCGTATAAGCGAATCGCTGTGGCTGTTAAGCGAATCAGGTGGTCATTAAGCGAATCCATCAATCATGGCGACCCATGAGCCAGGATGCTGCAATGCCTGTCAGTTTCTAAGCAACCAAATTTTGATTACATAACCACGGGGATTGCTGCAATGCGTAACTGCGAGGACCGGTCGCTAAACGAAACATTTGCAAGTTGAGAAGAGGCTTATTTGGAAAACTGAAAGACCTACATTTTGGGGCATTTCCCTGCATTCATCCACCCTCTTCCCCCCAAAAACCCCAGTTCCCAGAATACTTCACTCCATTCCTCCAGCAAAAAGGATGTGGCCGGACCTCCCTCCATCCTCCTCCATCCTTCCTTCCCCCTTTCCTTGATATAAACCACATTATCAGCGGAAGTTCTTCTGCAGCAGGAAACGTCTGTTTTCCAGCTTAGTAGTTTTCCGGCTTCCCTTCGCTTAGGAAGGGTCTCACGTCTGCCATCAGCTTTGCCACTGACTCAAGACCCTTCCCCTTTAAAGGGATCGTGGCAGGGTCTCAGGAAATGGGCCAGGTTAGAGGGAAAAGATATTTTTCTTTTTCTTTTCATTGCATTTTTACAATTAAACAAATCTTACTCGCATCTTATGCATAACTGTGATCATTTACATACCATAACATTCCAATTCAAATACACTCTATACATTTTTATTATACATTTTAATCCTACTTCTATTTTGTCTATTTCTTTTCCATTTTTCTGATCTCAATTCAGCCGTACCACTTCTCCCATATGGCCTAGTATTCCGAATCTATTTGTCCTTTCAGTTCAATTGTCAATTTGTCCATTTCTGCACAATCAAATATTTTTTTAATTACTAAACCTTCGGAAAGTATGTTTTATTTCTCCAGCATTGCGCGAAAGCTATCCTTGCTGTGGTTATTATATGTAAAATGATATAAATTATTCTTTTGTCCTATTTCCCTTTAACTATCCCTAGGAGAAATAGTTCCTAGCAGTGTATTCTATCTGAAGTCCTGTTAATTCCTGTCTTAGGGCACAACCACCATGTATGATAGAAAGTGCCTTGTCTTTGACCACATTTCCAACAGTTCCGGCTTAGATTTGTGTATATCCTAATACATATATTATATTATATTATATATTATATATTATATATTATATATTATATATTATATATATTATATTATATATATATATATATATATATATATATATATATATATATATATATATATATATATATATATATGTCTTTGGTTATTCGGGTCTTCTCCCGCGTAGAATTGGAAGTATCTTGGCGACATTTCGACGAAGTCTCATTCGTCATCTTCAGGCTGGTGTTCTCGGCTTCGTGCTTCCAGGAACAATGTGAGATCGCAGCTGTCTCTTCCTTTTAACTGCTAGTTAAAACACACAGAACACACCGCCAGCCAATCAGAGCACAACCAATCCCCCAGCCAATCAGAGCACAGCCAAGCCCCTAAGCAATCAGAACACACCTCCACCCAATCAGAACACAGCCAAGCTCCTACCCAATCAGCTCACACCCCCACTAGCAGTTAAAAGGAAGAGACAGCTGCGATCTCACATTGCTCCTGGAAGCACGAAGCCAAGAACACCAGCCTGAAGATGACGAATGAGACTGCGTCGAAACGTCGTCAAGATACTTCCAATTTTACGCAGGAGAAGACCCAAATAACTAAAGACCTATATATATATGTATGTATGTATATGTATATAAAATATATATATATTTATATATAGCAAAGGGAAAAGAGATTTAATGTGACTTTATCTAACCCATTACATTGTCTAACCAGTTTTGGTCACCACACTATAAAAAAGATGTTGAGACTCTAGAACAGGGGTCCTCAAGCTTGCCCTCAAGTTTGAAGACCTCTGCTCTAGAAAGAGTGCAGAGAAGAGCAACCACGATGATGAGGGGACTAAGGGCTACAACCTACGATGAACGGTTGCAGGAACTGGGCCTGGCTAGTCTAGTGAAGAGAAGGACCAGGGGAGACAAGAGCATCTTCCAATATTTGAGGGGCTGCCACAGAGAGGAGGAAGGGGGTCAAGCTATTTTCCAAAGCTCCAGAGGGCAGGACAAGAGGCAACAGGTGGAAACTGATCAAAGAGAGATTCAACCTAGAAATAAGGAGATACTTCCTAACAGTGAAAACAATTAGAAAAGAGCCTCAGATAGCTGGATGGGCTAGATAGCCTGTTATTAACCCCCAGCTGTCTGCAATTATGCGAGTTCGAGGCTCAAGGTTGACTCAGCCTTCCATCCTTTCTAAGGTAGGTCAATTGAGGACCCAGTTGCTTAACGCATTGTAAGCCGCCCTGAGTCTCCAGAGTCATGCTCCTCCTCCTCATCTTCCTCTTTGCAAACCCCACTCCCTTCTAGCACTGATGACGTTCCCTAGATGGGTGATGAGATGTCTGCTGGAAAACCACCAAGCTCAGAGAGCACCAAGATCCTCACAGTCCTTCTTCTCCTCCTCTCTGCAACTCCCCACTCCAACCTGGCACTGATGACACTACCTATCTGGGTCATGTAATGTCTCCAAGAAAGCCACCAGTCAAAGAACACCAAAGATCCCACACTCCTCCTCCTCCTCTACACCAACCCCCCCGCCTCCTTTCCAGCACTGGTGATGTTACCTAGATGGGTTGTGAAATGTCTGCTGGAAAACCATCACGTTCAGAGAGCCTAAAGGCACCCTCGGGAAGGTCTGTGAACAAACCACACAAACTGACATATCTAAGGGATGGAAAGAGGACAAAAAGACTTAAGGAGATGGGTTTGATGCTCGCCGATGGTTCCTCAACCACAACACCCGCTTGAAAGAGATCAAGTGGATCACTTCTGGTCCACTCTGAAGAGGGGTTTGGTGAACTGGTGTTAAAAAAACAACCACCACAGCCTCGTTTTAAACGTAGGAAAAACTAAAGAGATCTCTGTCCGTTTCGCAAAAGGCAGACGAAGCTACACACCTCTGCATATTAATATTTCACCTGTGGAGGCGGTTAGCAGCAGGGAATTTCTGGGTGTACAGCTAAGAAGTAGGCTGGCTTGGTCACTCAACGGCAAGACCCCGGTGAAAACAGTACTTTCTGCATCACAGGAGAAAAGTACATCTTCCTTCCTCTGTCCTTACCACTTTCTATAGAGCAGAGGTCTTCAAACTCGGCCGCTTTAAGACTTGTGGACTTCAATTCCCAGAATTCTCCAGCCAGCTGTGCTGGCTGGAGAATTCTGGGAGTTGAAGTCCACAAGTCTTAAAGCGGCCGAGTTTGAAGACCTCTGCTATTGCGGGATGATGATTACTGTCTCGTTTGAAAGCATTAACTGGTTTGGAAAGGAAGGCAGTACCGAGTGAGTGGTGAGGACAGCAGAAAAAGATTATCAGCGGTTGACTCCCTTCTATCCAGGACATGGCATATAAGTGATGCTTGAGCAGGGTCTACAAGCGTGTGTGTGTGTGTGTGTGTGTGTGTGTGTGTGTGTGTGTGTGTGACTGGAGGTTTTTAAGAAGAGATTAGGCAGTCACTTATCTGAAATGGTATGGCTTCTCCTGCTTGAATCTTCTGATTAGAAGATCTCTAAGGTCCGGTCCAGTCCTGTCCTTTAACAAATTAACAGAGTTGGAAGGGACCTTGGAGGTCATCTAGTCCAACCCCCCTCTGCCCAAGCAGGAGACCCTACACCATTTCTAACAGATGGCAGTCCAGTCTCTTCTTGAAAGCCTCCAGGGATGAAGCTCCCACAACTTCTGAAGGCAAATTCTGTTCCACGGGTTGATGGTTCTCACTGTCAGAAAGTTCCTCCTCATTTCCAGGTTGAATCTCTCCTTCTTCAGTTTCCATCCATTGTTCCTTGTCTGGCCTTCTGGTGCTTTGGAGAATAGCTTGACCCTCTTCCTCCTTTCTGTGACAGCCCCTTAAGTATTGGAAGATGCTCTCCTGTCTCTCCTGGTCCTTCTCTTCACTAGACTAGCCAGGCCCAGTTCCTGCAACCGTTCATCGTATGTTTTAGCCTCCAGTCCCCTCATCCTCCTGGTTGCTCTTCTCTGCACTCTTTCTAGAGTCTCAACATCTTTTTTATAGTGTGGTGACCAAAACTGGATGCAGGATTCTAGTCCTATCCTATTTTCTACTTCTTATTCCATTCCATTCTATTCTATTCTATTCCAATCCATTCCATTCCATTCCATTTATATATATGTGTGTGTATTTGTATTATGTATGTGTGTGGGTAAGTATATACAGCTAGCAAGGGTGAATGCAGCCTGCATGCATTGGCGAGAACTCACTAGTGCGGTATGTGACAGACAAATGCCAGCCTGCCTTAAATCTAAGATTTCCAAGACAACCATCCACCCTGTTGCACTCTAAGGGTGCTGAATGCTGGGCAGCAACAACAGGGACCGAAAGCTCTCTCCGTGCCATGGAAATGCAAAGGCTCCATTGGATAGCGGGCATCTTCTTCTTGACCACATCACCAGTGACAGCATTTTGATGTGGCATCAGTTATAGAGAAGGTGAGAGAAGGCTGACTCCGCTGGCATGGACATGGCCTGAGAGCAGCACCGTCCACCATGGCGGTCAAGACTGCTGACCAAGTAGAAATCAATGGCCAGGGACCTTGCAGGCATCCAAAACAGAGATGGCAAGACTGTGCAAAGAGATGGAGCTGACTGTGCAAAATGGCATTCAATGAACCGAAAAACAGACCCTGCACCTGAGGGAATAAGCTAGGGAGGAGGAGGAGGAAAGGAGGAAGAAAGGAGGAAGAGGAGAAAAGGGGGAAGAAAGGAGAAGGAGGAGGAAAGGAGGAGGAAGCAAGGAAGAAGAAAGGAGGAGGAAAGGAGGAAGGAGGAAGAAAGGAGGAGGAAAGGAGGAAGAAAGGAGGAGGAGGAAGCAAGGAAGAAGAAAGGAAGGAGGAGGAGGAAAGGAAGAAGAAAGGAGGAGGAAATAAGGAAGAAAGGAGGAGGAAGAGGAAAGGAGGAAGAAAGGAAGAGGAAAGGAGGAAGAAAGGAGCAGGAAAGGAGGAAAGGAGGAAGGAGGAAGAAAGGAGGAAGAGGAAGCAAGGAAGAAGAAAGGAAGAAGAAAGGAGGAGGAAAGGAAGAAGAAAGGAGGAGGAAAGGAGGAAGAAAGATGGAGGAAGCAAGGAAGAAGAAAGGAGGAGGAAAGGAAGAAGAAAGGAGGAGGAAATAAGGAAGAAAGGAGGAGGAAGAAGAAAGGAGGAAGAAAGGAGCAGGAAAGGAGGAAGAAAGGAGGAAGAGGAAGCAAGGAAGAAGAAAGGAAGAAAGGAGGAGGAAATAAGGAAGAAAGGAGGAGGAAGAAGAAAGGAGGAAGAAAGGAGCAGGAAAGGAGGAAAGGAGGAAGAAAGGAGCAGGAAAGGAGGAAAGGAGGAAGAAAGGAGGAAGAGGAAGCAAGGAAGAAAAAAAGGAAGAAGAAAGGAGGAGGAAAGGAAGAAGAAAGGAGGAGGAAAGGAGGAAGGAGGAAGAGGAAGCAAGGAAGAAGAAAGGAAGAAGAAAGGAGGAGGAAAGGAAGAAGAAAGGAGGAGGAAATAAGGAAGAAAGGAGGAGGAAGAGGAAGCAAGGAAGAAGAAAGGAAGAGGAAAGGAGGAAGAAAGGAGCAGGAAAGGAGGAAGGAGGAAGAAAGGAGGAAAGGAGGAAAGAGGAAGAAAGGAGGAGGAGGAGGAAAGGAGGAAGAAAGGAGGACGACCCTAACTTAACAACTGTAACAAATGTGGCAAGAATAGTCGTAAAATGGGGCAAAACTCCCTTTAACCAAAGTCTCATTCAACAACAGAAACTGTGGCCGTACCACTCATTGCAATAGAGCTCCTATTTAGGATAAATGCCAGGCTGCCATGATCCAAGAGAGCCGAATCCACCGGTATCTGCCCATTCCTGGACTGGGAGGCCCTGCTGGCTGCCACTCATGCCCTCTTCCCACCTCTTGCTTAGATGGCTGCAATCAGCTCTACATGGAGCCGCTCTGAAGAGGCTTCGGAAACTTCAACTGGGGCAGAAGGCAGCTGCTTGGGTAGGAAATAGAGTCCATCCTCGACTTGCGACCACAACGGAGGCCAACATTTCTGCTGCTAAGTGAGACCTTTGTTCACTTAGAATTTGGCCCCATTTTACAACCTCCCTCGCCACTGTCGTTAAGCGAATTACGACAGCGCGTTGCTTTAATAGCTGTGGCCAAAGCGGTCATAAAATCGGGCCTGGCTCGCTTAACAACGATGTTGCTCAGCACTAGAAATCCTGATCCCCATTGTTGTCGTAAGTCGAGGATTAGTCGTAGTAACGAAGTTTATACGAAGCTGCTTTCTCCAGTCTGAATGGCCCTTGTAGGTCTGGACTTCAGTTCCCAGAATCCTCTGCTTCTAGGGCACCAGATTTGGGGGAACCAGTGTTTAAGATGTTTTATAAAAAGGCAAAAATTGCCTAATGCCACCCCAGGATGCCCTGTGACACACACGCACACACACACACACACACAAAACAGATACACACACACACACCAACCACAGCTGAGTAAGTGCAATGCATGCCTATTTCCTATGATGGTTTAGCAATCCTGCATGTAAAAATACAGGTATAACTCGGCTTGCGGCCACAATTGAAACCCAAAATTCCTGTGCCTAAACGAGGCCGTTAAGTGAGTTTTGCCCACTTTACAACTTTCTTGCCAAGTGAATCACCGCCCAAAATTTCTGCTGTTAACGGAGACATTTGTTTAAGTGAGCTTTGTCCCACAGTTGTTAAGTGAATCGCAGCAATTGTTAAATGAGTCACCAGGTTGTTAAGCGAATCCGTGGACTTCGCTTGTCAATGAAGGTCACCAAGGGGCACGACGTGACCCCGGGACACTGCAACCGTCATAAGAATGAATTGGTTGCCAAGCGCCTGAATTTTGCCACAGTTGTTAAGCAAATCACAGTAGTTCTTAAGTGAGTCACCCGGTTGTTAAGTGAATCCGGCTTCCCCGTGGACTTCGCTTGTCGGAACTAAACGGGCAACAGCCCACCACTGCTCCTCCTTAATCATCAATCAGAACGGGGCTGGAAGGGACCCGGGAGGTCTTCTAGTCCAGCCCCTTGCTCGAACAGAATCTATACCAGTGGTGGCTGATGCACGGCTCCTCCACATGCATTGTGCACGCAACTGCACCATCTGCCCATGCACAGAGCTTTTGTCCGTGCCCGCACCGTACGCGGCACACACAATCCCACCATCTGCGCCAGCACGCAGGTTTCGCGTGGCTCCCCCTCGTGCGCTGCCCGCCAGGCGACAGCTTGCATGCCCAGAAAAATGGCTCTGTGTGCCATTTCCGGCACGTGTGCCATAGGTTTGCCATCACGGACCTATGCCATTTCAGACAAATGGCTAACCAGTCTCCTCTTAAAAACAATGAACCAACCACAAATTCTGGTGGCAAGCCGTTCCACTGGTTTATTTTTCTTCACTTTCAGGAAGTTTCTCCTTAATTCCAGGTTTCTTCTCTCCTTGATTCGTTTCCATCCGTTGCTTCTTGTCCTGCCTTCAGGGGCTTTGGAGAATAATTTGAGCCCCTCCTCTTTGTGGCAGCCCCTCAAATACTGGAAGACTGCCATCATGTCCCCCCCTACTCCTTCTTTTCTCTAGACTGGCCATACACAATCCCTGCAACCGTTCTTCGTATGTTTTAATCTCCAGGCCTTTGATGATCTGAGTTGCTCTTCTCTGCACCTTTTCCAAAGTCTCAACATCTTTGTAACGCAGTGACCCCAAACTGGATGTAGAAGTCCAGGGGTGGCCTTACTAAAGCTTTACAAAGCGGTACTAACACCTCACGCGATTTTGATTCTACGCCTCTGTTTAATACAACCAAGGATTGTATTAGCCTCTTTGGCTGCTGTGGCACAAGGCTGGCTCCTATGACCCCTTCCCCCTAGCCAAAACAAGGATGCCCAAAGGGAGAAGAAAATGCCACACTGGCCCAACAGACATAACACACAATTTCCACCTCCTTGGGGAACAACTAGCCATCATCCTCCTCAAACTCGAGAGTTCTTTGTTGGTGCTGGACTACAACTCCCATCGTTCTTGCTTGGGCTGGGGCCGGCGGGAGGGGGGAAACTATCAGTGCAACCCTCCACCCGGCCGACGGATCTTTTGAGTAGTCCAAGCGAAAGCTGGAGACTTGGAGAAGTCGTAAAGCGAGACTCAGATCACGTTCTCACCCTCCGGCCACCAGCACGTGATGCGAGTCCAGTTTCGGCCAGCTGGACGCGTGGAAGGGTGCGGGACCCTCGAGGACCCGGGCCGCGCCCCCCACCCCCACCTAATCATCTTCCTGGCCGAAGTGGGCATCCTTGGAGGGGGAGGGGGCCAGGCGCCGCCCCCCCTTCCGCCTGCGAGGCGGGGGGGCTACACGCTTTGACTCCTCCACCCGGGGGTCTCCACCAGAAAATGGGGCTGGGGGAGCCGAGGAAAAAAGAACACAACCCAAGGAACGCCGGAAGGGCAGAGGGTCCCGCAGCGTGCTCAACCCTGCTTGCCCATGGAATTGCCCCCCTCCCCCCACTCCGACCTGCGACCTACCTGGCAGGGTTGTCGGGGATCCCTCCCCCCCCCCTTCCTCTCTCTCGACCAGGAAAACCGAGCTGGCTCAAACAGGGCGGGAACCACCTCGCCCTCCCCCCCAAAAAGCCCCCAAATTCCCACCTCCGGGATGCGCTGAGCGGAGACCGGGATGCTGGAAGGCGTGGGAGCCCAGGTGCTTTTCCGCCCCTTCGCAGCCCGGGAAAGCAGCCTCGGGGAGGGG
Source organism: Coluber constrictor foxii (assembly GCA_038048745.1). Lineage (NCBI taxonomy): Eukaryota > Metazoa > Chordata > Lepidosauria > Squamata > Colubridae > Coluber > Coluber constrictor. Next base: position 5,913,764 of record CM075960.1, read on the forward strand.
GGGGAGGGGGTTTTGCAGGCGGGGGTGGGGGTGCAGGGGAGGCAGGCAGGCAGAAGAGGGGAGAGGTCCTCCCGAGAGCCCAGCTGCCCCTTCCCCACTTTCTCTCTCCCTCTGCAGGGCACAGCCAGGCAGGCGCCCGCCGGATCAAAGGGGGCGCCTGGGGAAGGGGGGGAGCAGCAGGGGGGGGCCCCCAAGCTGGCACCGCCCAAAGCCGGTCCTGCCCCCCCCCCACCCACCCCCGGCTAGACAATGCAAGCCCGGCTGGGAAGCTTCCCCTGCCCGGCTCCGTCTGGGGATCTCCTGGTCCCCCCTTTTTGCTCCGCAGCGCTGAGTTTCTCGTCTACCGGCCAGGCTGAGCTTTCCTCTCCTGCTGCTCCCGCCGCTTCTCCCTACCTGCTCCGCCGCTGCCAGGCGTGACTTTTTCTTTTTCTTTTCCTTTCTTTTTTTTTTTTTCTCCTTCTTTTCCCGGGTTTCGAATCGGAAGCGGGCGAAGCCCAAACCCGCCCTGCGAACCTGGGCGCCGAGTTAACCCTCCGCGCGCTGCGCCCTCCTGCGCGAAAGCCCAGCCGTGGCTAGGATGGGTTGGGCTGGGCTGGGCGACCCCTCCCCTCGGCGCAGGCGGGAGGGGGAGGGGATCGGAGGGCAAAGCACGCCCCCCTCCCCTCCCCTCCCTTCCCCAACCTCCCTCCTCCTCCCCCCACCCCCCCAAGTCCGTAATCCTCCCTGGTCCGGGGCAAGGACAAAGAGGCGGATCTCCAGGTGAATGCGTTTCCCTGCTGGGGGTGGGGGGAGAGAGAGAGAGAGAGGAAGGAGCTGCCGGCCCGGGCCAGGCTTCCTCTCCCCCTCTCCCCCAAATAGCCTGGAGGTGGGAGGGGGAAAGGCAGGATTTAGGTAAAGGCAAAAGGGCGATTTGCATTAAGAAAGTGGCACTTCCCCCTCTTATTTGCCTGGAGGCTTTCTTTCTCTCTCTCCCCCCAGGACCTAGGCAGAGCTCCCCCCCCCCAGGGGAAGGAGGGTCCCTGCAGGGCTGGGGGCAGGGGGGGTTGCTTTGCAATCCAGAAAAGGCAGCCCCTTTCCTCCCCCGCCCCCCTCCCGACTTTGGAGAGGTTTTAACTCAGGTGAAGTTTTGGGGTGCAGGAGGAGAATGGGAGAAGGAGAGGAGGAGGTGAAAAAGGAGGAAAGTGGGGAAGAAGGAAGGAAGAGGAGAAGATGAAGAAGGGCAAGGAAAACAGGAGGATCAATCAGGAGTGGTTGCATTCCTTGGCTGCTTTGATATTGGGGGGGGGGCGTCTCTGCTCTGGAGCCTTAACAAGGCAGAGTGCAGAAAAAGTGAAGATTTGGGCAAGCCCCCTACCCCGCCTCCCCAAAATTGCAGGAATCGAGAGAATGGAAACCCACCAAGTCCTCATCCAAAAGATTCAATCCTGACTAGGCCTTAACAGGTTGCAGAGTTGAAACCGAAAGTCGTAACCAGAGGGAGCTGAAATGCAGACTGGGGGAGGGCCGCAGGCTGCAGAAAGACCCTGAGAATCTACCTCTCTTTGCAATCCCTTGCAATCAAGCCAGAGATCCTCTTTGGATCTCCAGATCCAGTGTGGCTGAGAAGCAAAAAAGGCCTGGCACAGCCCCTTCTTGTCTTCCACCAGGAGGTATAAATGCACCTCCGGGTTTTAAAATTCCACATTCCCAATTAGCACCCGGGGCTAAAAAGGGGAGGGGGTTGCCCAATGGAGAGGAATCGCCCAGGGCAAGGTCTGGAAAGAAAAACCAGCTGGATTCTCACTGATTGCAAGAAAGCCGGAATCAGGAATCTGCAGCGCCTTCTCCAAGGAACCCATCGGATTAAAATCCAGAAATTTCAATGCTCTCTTGATTCCTACAAGACACTGAACGCAAAGGTGTCAGCTTTTAATAAAGGAGAATATTTGTAGCTCAGGGTTGATATTGAGGGGCCCTCTCTGAACTTGCTATACTAGAATATAAAACCGTCGGCAAAAATCACTTCTTATTAGCACTGATGAGATTCCCTAGTTGAGTTTTAAAACGTTTGCAAGAGAACAAGCAATTTCAGAGAACAAGCAGGATTCCTCATGTCAGCCTTTGTTTAGGTTGATCTACATAAGTATTTCTCAACCTTGGAAGCTTGAAGATGGGTGGACTTCAACTCCCAGAATCCCCCAGCCAGCGCTGCTGGCTAGGGGATTCTGGGAGTTGAAGTCCACCCATCTTCAAGCTTCCAAGGTTAAGAAACACTGATCTACATCGTTAGAATCCACTCGATTTTTGCCCCAAACCTCATTTATCCAAAGTCCACAGGGATAAATAAGCTCAAAAACTGCCTTACTAATTTTAACAAATGCAGCGATTCACAAACAAACATGTCAGGACAAGTCAAAATTCAGCTTTTAAAAATTCTGAATTTTGGACACCATTTTTGTTGTCAGCCTACCATTACTTGTACTTTTCCACCACCCCAGATATTTGGAAGTGGTGCGGTGGGGGCGCAAGGGAATGAAAACGAGCTACGCAATCCATTTTTGTTTCCGTGATGATGCCATGGCATGTAGGATATAGTCCTGCCTGATGAGCGTTTTGTCCCAAGCCATTTCTGATGCAAATTAATTTCATTTCAGGATTGTGATGATTAGGGGCCTGGAGAAGAACATTTGCAGGAATTGGGAACATTTAGTTTAATGAAAAGAAGTTCACGGTTCACCCCCCAAAAATAATAGGGGAGACATGTAGCAGTATTTTAATATTTGAGGGGCTGCCTCAAAGAAGAGCGGGGTCCAGCTATTCTCCAAAGCACCTGAAGGGCAGGAGAAGAAGCAACGGGTGGAAACTAATCAAGGAGAGAAGCAACCTGGAATTAAGGAGAAACATCCCAACAGTGAGGACAATCAACCAGTGGAACTGCTTGCCACCAGAAGTTGTGGCTGCTCCATCCCTGGAGGCTTTTAAGAAGAGACTGGACAGCCACTTGTCTGAAATGCCAAAAGCGGGGGCAGCGTAGGGGGTTTGCGCATGTCGGTACCACACCCATAATTCAATGCACCCCACACATGCACCCCACCGCCTCCCCATGTTTTTGGTACGTGATGATGGCACGGTGGGCCCAGTAGGCCCGTTTTTCACCCTCCCCAGGCACCAGAGCCTTTCTTGGAGCCTGAGAAAGGTGAAAATGGCTTCCCCACCCCCCTAGAGGCCCTCCGGAGGCTGGAAACAACCTGTTTCCTGACTTCCGGTGGCCCTGTAGGCCCGTTTTTCACCCTCCCCAGGCTCCAGAGGCTTTCTAGGAAGCTGGGGAAGGCAAAAACTGCCTTCCCCACCTCCCTGGAGGCCCTCTGGAGGCTGGAAACAGCCCGTTTCCCGACTTCTGGTGGCCCCATCAGCCCGTTTTTCACCCTCCCCAGGCTCCAGGGGCTTTCTAGGAACCTGGGGAAGGCGAAAACTGCCTTCCCCACCTCCCTGGAGGCCCTCTGGAGGCTGGAAACAGCCCGTTTCCTGACTTCCGGTGGCCCAGAAGACCCGTTTTTCACCCTCCCCAGGCTCCAGGGGCTTTCTAGGAACCTGGGGAAGGCGAAAACTGCCTTCCCCATCTCCCCGGAGGCTGGAAACAGCCCGTTTCCTGACTTCTGGTGAGTCCAGAAGAGCAGAAAATCATGCGTGCTGGAGCTGAGCTTGGCCAATGCTCGCATGTCCACAGATAAGGCTCTGTGTGCCACCTGTAGCACATGCGCCATAGGTTCACCATCTCGGGTCTAGGGTCTCCGGCTTGAGCAGGGGGCTGGACTAGAAGACCTCCAAGGTCCCTTCCAACTCTTCTGCTAAGAAAGCCTGTCAGAGCCTATCTGAGCAGGTTTTGTAGCACAACAAAATTCTTTCCAAACACACATCTACACCCACACAGGAAAGGTAGTATGTTTGGGGGTCACGAGGTAAAACCTAGAGGTATAGCCCCCCCTGAGGAACAATGATTCTTCTTTTCTCACAAATCAACAGGGTTTACGAAAGTTTAGGTAAATGTTGTCTTTGCAGATAATCATCTGTTTTATGCATATCAAGTTCCTGCTTCTTGTAAAAGACGGGAGTAAAAATTGTGACAGGACTTTTTAATAAGATCATTATCTTTTATTATACTTTCACCTTCACCACAAATATTCTCAATCGTTCTCTTTTTCCTGTCTTAATTTGTATGCCAGCCATCTTCCCGGTTTATTTGCAAACTCAAAATGTTTTTTTGTTTTGCATGAATCAGTTTAGTTTCTTTTTCTTGAATTGTTCAGCTAGATGAAGTGACTGTTTAATTGGATGAAAAATTTTAGAATCCACCGGTGCCCTTTTTGCAATTCTGTTTTTTTTTTTCTTTCTGATTTCATCCAATGTCTTTGGCATCTTTTCCTGGGATTTTATCTTCTCTAGATCATAATATTGTATAAAATAGCCCTCATGACGGCTTTACTGGCATCCCAAACACTCATTAAATTTGTCCCTTTATCCAGGTTATTATCAAAATATTGGTTTAATTTGTTTTTTTTTAACATTCCTTAACAACCATCTCCTTTCAATTAATCTCCATCTATAATTCAGGAATTCGGGATCTTTTTTCTAAGTATCAAAAGAACTGGATTATGGTCAGAGAAAGAAGGGAAGGCGTACAGGAGGAGGAGGAGGAGAAGGAAGAAAATACCCTCAGACCGGGGAGAAAGGGTTGAAATGGAACAGAGGATGAGGCCTAGAGATGAGGGAGGCCGCAGGAACCTGCCAGCCAAATGTTTAAAAGTCTCAAGAAACTTTTCCGCTGCAGGACATGGGAGATGGATGGTGCTTACATTGAATCAACAAATAAATAAAAGGAGAGCTTAGCCACTTGGCCTGGCCCTGAGGTGGTGCCCCTTGCAGGCCAACTGTGCCAGCCTTTGGACAACACCAGCCCCTCCCAGGCTCCCTTTGGGTGAGGGGAGGGAGGGGGTTCCTTCATCCCACTCTGGCAAGCCCCAAGGGTGGCTTTTCCCACTTAATGAGGGTCTTTTGCCTGACAAAGCAGCCTTCAAGGTCATTTCCCCCAATTAGGGCTCCCCCTCCCCCCTTAGCTCCCCCCCCCCTCACTTGCAATCAGGCAGGTTCCAAAGAGGGAGGAAGGGGGGAGACAAAGTCCCACTTGGGTTTCTTCCTTGCTAGACCAAAAAAAAAAAAGGATTTTGTCCCTCTTGGGATTGATTTAACTCTTGCAAAAGTCCTAGGTTTGCAAAAAATAAATAAATAATAATGTCCCTCCTCTTCTCCTTCTCTTTCTTTCTCCTTCTCTTTCTCCTTTTCCTTCTTTTTCTTTCTCCTTTTCCTTTTTCTTCTTTCCCTTCTTTCTTTCCCCTTCCCCTTTTTTCCTTCTCCTTTCTTCTTTTTCTCCGTTCCCCTTTTCTCCTTTTTTCTCCTTTCATTCCTCTTTCCCCTTCTCTCCCTTCTCTTTGTTTTTTCTTTCTCCTTTCTTTTCTTTCTCCTTTCCCTTCTCCACCTCGTCTTTCTCCTCCTTTTTCCTTTCCCCCTCATCCTCCTGTTTCTCCTTTCCATTTTTTCTTTTTCTCCTTCTCATACTCTTCCTCCTCCTCCCTTTCTTTCTCCTCCTTGTCTTCCTCTTTCTCTTATCTTTCTCCATCTCCATCTCCTTTTCCTTGTCCTATTTCTGTTTCTCCTTTTTTCTTCCCTTCTTCCTCCTCTCCTGTCCTCTCCCCTTCTCTTTCTCTTTCCCAATCTCTTTCTCCTTCCCCTTTTCCAGGCTGCCTCCAGGCTGATCTTCATGACAAAAAGGCCTTTCAGGGGGCGATTTCCTGCAGAATCACCCCAGGAAGAGATTTGAATATGCGGGGATTATTCCACAGTATGCAGCCTTTCTGCATTTCAATGCTTGATGGGGAAGGGGTCTTTGGACAGCCCCCTCCCTTCCTCCCCAGGAAAACATGTAGCTGGGTGCAAAAATTGTGTTTACCCTTTACCTATCCAATTCCTCCAACACACATACACAAACCATTAATGCACAAAGCCCCACCATTTTTTTCCACTTCTGATCCACTCTTCACTTTCACCTATGCAGTCCCTCTATGACACACACAAATACACTAACACACACACAGAAACACACAATTTTCCCTCTTCTGATCCACCCTTCACTCTCACCTATCCCAATTCTCTCCCAAGGCATTTGTGTATGTGTGTACACAAACAGAAACAGACAGAAATTATTTTTCCCACTTCTGATGCAATCCTCTATGCTTTAAAAGCCTCCCTCCTTGCTGGCCATCCAAGCCTCCCCCACCCCTTTATTGCCTGGGGTCACCCCAGAAGGACCCCCCCACCCACGCCCCACCCCAGGCAGCCACACAGGAAACCCCCGTTTCTCTTCCTCTGCACAGACACCCTCCACCAAGGAATAGGAGACAGGAAGGCGGTTACACAAGGAATCTGGATTTCATCTTCACACTTAAAACAAAGGCCGGAACTGGCTACCAGGCCTCTCGAATGGGGGTTGATGAATGGCCAAGAAAAGGGGGTCTGGGGTCCCAGAAGTCAGAGCCTAGGTGGTGGCTGCATGCTCTGTGCATTTGTGTTTGGTCTTTGAAAATGAGTGTGTGGTCCTCAATATCCAGAGTCAGGAAAAAGTGCAGAGAAGAGCAACTAAGATGATTAAAGGCCTGGAGAGTGAAACATCTGAAGAACGGCTGCAGGATTTGGGTTTGGCTAGTATAAGAAAAGAAGGACTTTGGGGGGGATACGATAGCAGTCTTCCAATATTTGAGGGGCTGCCCCAAAGAAGAGGGGGTCAATTTATTCTCCAAAGCACCAGAGGGCAGGACAAAAAGCAACGGGTGGAAACTAATCAAGGAGAGAAGCAACTGAGAACTAAGGAGAAATTTCCTGACAGTGAGAACAATTCATCAGTGGAACAACTTGCCACCAGAAGTTGTGAATGCTCCAACACTGGAAGTCTGAAATGGTGTAGTGTTTCCTATTTGTCTGAAATGGTATAGGGTTTCCTGCCTGGGCAGGGGGTTGGACTAGAAGACCTCCGAGGTCCCTTCCATCTCTATTCTGATGGATTCCGTTTCTTGACCATCCCTAAACTCTGCATGGATTTTTATTCTGTAATTTCAGATGATGTGCCTCTTGTTTTCAACACTGGCTGGGAGAGATCCCAAAGCAGAATTCTGGTTCTTTGTCCATGTCCTGCCTCCTCCCCTCCTCGTGATCCAGTCTGACATTGATCCACTGGGATAATATATAGCAGGGGTCCCCAACCTTTCGGACCTCAGGGACCCACTAAATTCATAATTTTAAATCCTGTGGACCATAATATGATCTGCCTAATGACCGACTGGGTGGGTGTGGCTAACTCTGTGTCACTCGTATCAAGGGGCGCCTCACCCACCTCTCCTTCCTTCCTTTCCTGATGATATTCCCTAGTTGGGCCATGAAAGTCTGGCCCAACTAGGGAATCACCCAGCTCAGAGAGGACCAAGGACCCCACAGTTCCCTTCCTTCCTTCCCTCCTTCCCTCCCTACTTCCTTCCTTCCCTCCTTCCCTCCCTCCTTCCTTCCTTTCCTCCCTCCTAACTTCCTTCCTTCCCTCCCTCCTTCCTTTCCTCCCTCCCTCCCTCCTTCCTTCCTTCCTTTCCTTCCTTCCTTCCTTCCTTCCCTCCCTCCTTCCTTCCTTCCTTCCTTTCCTCCCTCCTAACTTCCTTCCTTCCCTCCCTCCTTCCTTTCCTCCCTCCCTCCCTCCTTCCTTCCTTCCTTCCTTCCCTCCTTCCTTCCTTCCCTCCTTCCCTCACTCCCTCCTTCCTTCCCTCCCTCCTTCCTTCCCTCCCACCCTCCCTCCTTCCTTCCTTTCCTCCTTCCCTCCTTCCTTCCTTCCCTCCTTCCTTCCTTCCCTCTTTCCTTCCTTCCCTCCCTCCTTCCCTCCTTCCTTTCCTCCCTCCCTCCCTCCTTCCTTCCTTCCCTCCCTCTTTCCTTCCTTCCCTCCCTCCTTCCTTCCTTCCTTCCCTCCTTCCCTCACTCCCTCCTTCCTTCCCTCCCTCCTTCCTTCCCTCCCACCCTCCCTCCCTTCTTCCTTCCTTCCCTCCCTCCTTCCTTCCTTCCCTCCCACCCTCCCTCCTTCCTTCCTTCCCTCCTTCCTTCCTTTCCTCCTTCCTTCCCTCCTTTCCTCCCTCCTTCCCTCCCTCCTTCCTTCCTTCCCTTCCTCCCTCCTTCCTTCCTTCCTTCCTCCCTCCCTCCTTCCTTCCTTTCCTCCCTCCTTCCCTCCCTTCTTCCTTCCTTCCCTCCTTCCTTCCTTCCCTTCCTCCCCCCCTCCTTCCTCCCTCCCTCCCTCCCTCCCTCCTTCCCTGTTGATGTTCCCTAACTGGGTCACGAAACATCTGCAAGGAAAATCCCCCAGCTCAGAGACCACCAAGGACCCCACACTCCTCCCTCTCCCCTCAGCAACGCAGAACCCCCAACGCGGCTGGTTCCCACGGTCCCCAAAACGAGGCTCCTCGCCCATTCACGCCTCCTTCCAGCGCGCGAGCCAAAAGGGCCAGCAAAGCCGCGGGGCTCTGAGTCTAGGGGCGGGTGGGGGGTGTTTCCTGGAGAGTGGGGGGGGGAGGACAATCCTTGGGGTGCATGTGTGTGTGGGGGGGGTTCCCTCTCATTGCTCCCCCCCTCCCGGGGCGGGGAAAGCCAGGCGCAGTTGGAGGAGGAGGAAGAAGAGGCGTTCCGCGGCTTCCCGGGCTCGAAAGTGCCGGCGCTGATGCTCAGCTGAGCCGGACTTCTGGGGTGGAGCGCTGGGGAGGCGGAGCGGGGCCGAGCCGAGCCGAGCCGGGCCATGGGGCTGCTGAATTTCACCCGCGAGCCGGTGCCGGAGGCGGTCAGCGCCGACCTGCAGCTGCTCAACCAGCTGAGCGCGCAGGTGGCGGGGCGCAGGGGACCAGGGGGTGGGGGGGTGGGCTGGGGTGGGGGTCCTCCGGGGGAGGGGGCTTCAGGAGAGAGACACCCCCCCCCCCACTCTTCAGCCCTGTTAGGTGGGGAGGGGGAGGGGGGAAAGGAAGAGGGGAGGGGGGCTTGCTTTCTTCCCATGGCCCGGAGGGGGTCTCTTGGCCATGCAAGCTCTGAGAATGGGGAGGGGGCTCCCTGCAGGGTGGGCTGCCTCCCGGAGGGGGCTCCTTCCTTCCGAGGGTCTTAGATGGGCGTTTAAGCCAGGGGTCTCCAACCTTGGGCACTTTACGACGGGGGGGACTTCAACTCCCAGAATTCCTCAGCCAGCAAAGCTGGCTGAGGAATTCTGGGAGTTGAAGTCCTCCCGTCGTAAAGTGCCTAAAGCTTGGAGACCCCCTGGTTAAAGCACCAAGGGAGGGTTTAAGGCACGATGCCAAATCCCATCTGTTAATTAATTAATTAAAACCTCTTGCATTTATTGGACCAGGCTGGTTGCAACTGACATTTCCCTTTAAACCACGATTCGTTGGCCTGTTTCGATCCCAGCCCATGGTGGTTTCCTGGGGATCGTAACGTCTTGCCTTGCTTTGAAATAGGGCACTGGGTTTTTCATCTGGGGATGATGGGTCTGGGGGCCTATTGTGCTGGGCTGGGCTTTTAAGTCACGGGGCTCTCTGAGCCGGCAGACGTTTCGTGACCCAGCTACGGAACATCATCCATGCTGGATGGAAGGAAGTGTGGGGTCTGTGAGGAAGAGGAGAAGGAGGAGGACTCTGGGGTCCTTGGTGGTCTCTGAACTTTTTTTTTTTTTTTTTTGGCAGACGTTTTGCCACCCAGCTAGGGAACATACAGAGCAAAATCCCCTTCCTTCAAGCCCTGATGTTATTACCTAGTTGGGTCATGAAACGTCCCCAAAAATTTAAATAAATATAAATATTGAAAAGGGATGGCAGAAAAAAACCCACTGGTCCATCCAGTCTGCCTTTTGAATTTTTTGTTTCCTTTTTCATTCAATTTATTATTATAAATGTATTAAAATTTATTTAAATTTTTGTCCGATGATGGATATGGATTTGTCCCAAGTTTGTTTAAGCTCAGTTATAGAGGATCTCCACTGAATGTTGGTTCCAAGCTTCCAATGCAGGTAGTCCTCGACTTACGACCGCAATTGAGCCCAAAATTTCTGTTGTTAAGTGAAACATTTGATTCCGTGAGTTTTTGTCCCATTTTATAACTTTCCTTGCCACAGTTGCTAAGTGAATCCCTGCAGTTGATAAGTTAGTAACCCGGTCGTTAAGTGAATCGGAAGGTTGCCAAAGGGGAATCACGTGAACCTCCCGAGTCACTGCGACCGTCATAAATATGAGTCAGTTGCTAATTTTAATCATGTGACTGTAGGGATTGTACTGCAATGGCCATAACTCATAAGTCACTTTTTTAGTGCCGTTATAACTTCAGCCACTAAATGAACTGTTGTAAGTGGAGGACTACCTGAATACTGGGATTAGGACCAAGCTCAAGAGACCACCAAGGACCCCCACGGTTCAACCCAGAGCTACAAAAATTGTCCGGCTTTAAATTTGAATTCAGAGCCCTTTCGTGGAAATCGAAAGAAAAACTGGTGGTTTTGGGGAGAATCCCCGATTCCCACAGACCTCTGTGGACCTGCCTCCTAGGGAGTGGGTGGGCTTGCAGACCAGAGTCGGGGGTTGGATGACCAGCCCACCTGTCCCTCCCCAAAAGAGGGGAGAAGACAAGACAGGGAGGGAGGGCATGGGCAAGGAAGAACTGGTGGGGAAAAAAAATGGAGTTTTTCTTCCGGGAACTTAGTGGCACTAACTTCAGATTCCGTGACTTTGTGGTTTTGCAAATGGTCCGAGTCATCCTCTCTCGACAGCGCGGCTGTTTTGGGGGCTGGTTGCAGCTCCCCGGCAGCCATTTTGTAAATGCACAAGCCCCCTCCCCACCAACCAGGCAGCCATTTTCTTTAATCCCCCTAACCCCTTCTCCCTCTGGTTTTGAAACTCTCAAAATGATGGGCAGCCCACAAGGATGCTGTTGTCCTTTGGGGACTCACGTCAGGAGCTGCCAGACCTGTACCACGTTCTGTACCACGTACCGTGGTATGGGGGGGCTAGACTAGTCGACCTCCAAAGTCCCACCCAGCTCTATTCTATTCTGCCAGGGGACAAAAGGGAACAGAGGGCAAAATATTTTTTATTTTGTTTCTTTACATCTCACTTTTATTATTTTTACAAATAGCTCAAGGTGGCCAGCACATCCAACACAGTTTCCTCCTCCTATTTTCCCGGTAACAACAACCCTGTGAGGTGGGTTGGGCTGAGAGGCTTTTATGCCTTAGGCAGGACTAGAACTCACCATCTCCTGGTGTTTGGCTCAAAGACACCCAGCTAATTTTCGTACCTAAGGCAGGACTGGAACTCCATGGGCCCAAAGTCTTTCTGCCAATTTTCCTGCCCAAGGCAGGACTAGAACTCGCAGCCTTCTGATGATTTAACGCAAAGTCACCCAGAAGGCTAGGGTAGGAATTTGAACTCATGGCCTCCCGCTTTCTAGCCTTGGTACCTTCACCGCTAGCCTGGGGTCTCCAAACTTGACCACTTTTAAGCGTCGTGGACTTCAACTCCCAGAATTCCTCAGCCAGTCAACTATAATATCCTTAATTCTAATCTGTGCTGGCTGGGGAATTCTGGGAGTTGAAGTCCACGAGGCTTAAAATTGCCAAGTTTGGACACGGCCCTGCACTTAGACCCAACTTTCTCTCTCTCACTCACCTATTTCTTTGCTGATTAAATTTATATGCTGCTTGTTTTAAGTCAGGAAGGAGGAAAGGAAGCGCGAAGCTTTTCCTGTTGGATGACGGTCTGTCTTCCTTCTTTTTCTCCAGCAATTTTCTACCCTGGTGGAGGTGCTTTTCCAATTCCTGCGAGAACCCAAAGAGGTAATCCACTTTTGGGAAGGGGGAGGGGGAGGAATTGAAAAGGGAGGGTCCCCCCCCCTTGGATCCCCCCCTTGGATCCCCCCCTTGGATGAAGCCCCCCAGCTTTCTTCTAAGTACGAGTGAAGGCAGTTTATAGGCGATGCTGACTCACTTTTACACGTCTGCAAGGGAAGTGTGAAACCTGGGCCAATGCACGCTTTGCTCTTGTGCCTGGCAGGTGGAGAGGTTCCTGGCTCACCTGTCCGACTTCGCAACGGGGAATAAAATCAGCCTCGGCCCTTTGAAGAGTATCGTCAAAAGCCTCTTGCTGGTGCCCAGTGGTGAGTGCCCACATCCATAATTCTGTGTCCCACCCCACTATGCTCCCCCCCGCTTTTGGCACGTGATGGCACGGTGGGCCCGGTTTTTGCTCTCCCCAGGCTCCAGAGCCTTTCTAGGAACCTGGGGAGGGCAAAAATCAGTGTGTTTCCTGACTTCTGGTGGGCCCAGAAGGCCCGAAAATCAGCTGAGCTTGCGTGCCCATCAATATGGCTCCACATGCCACCTGTGGCACCCGTTCAGAACCTGCTGGATTTTACCACTGATCTATATCTTTATGTATCCGTCTATTTGTCTGTTCATCTATATCTATCTATCTATCTATCTATCTATCTATCTATCTATCTATCTATCTATCATCTATCTATCTATCTATCTATCTATCTATCTATCTATCTATCTATCTATCTATCTATCTATCTATCATCTATCTATCTATCATCTATCTATCTATCTATCTATCTATCTATCTATCTATCATCTATCTATCTATCTATCTATCTATCTATTTATCATCTATCTATCTATCATCTATCTATCTATCTATCCATCATCTATCTATCTATCTATCTATCTATCTATCATCTATCTATCTATCTATCTATCTATCATCTATCTATCTATCTATCTATCTATCTATCTATCTATCTATCTATCTATCTATCATCTATCTATCTATCCATCTATCATCTATCTATCTATCTATCTATCTATCTATCTATCTATCTATCATCTATCTATCTATCTATCTATCTATCTATCTATCTATCATCTATCTATCTATCTATCTATCTATCTATCTATCTATCATCTATCTATCTATCCATCTATCATCTATCTATCTATCTATCTATCTATCTATCTATCTATCTATCTATCTATCTATCTATCATCTATCTATCTATCATCTATCTATCTATCTATCTATCTATCTATCATCTATCTATCTATCTATCTATCTATCTATCTATCTATCTATCTATCTATCATCTATCTATCTATCTATCTATCTATCATCTATCTATCTATCTATCTATCATCTATCTATCTATCATCTATCTATCTATCTATCTATCTATCTATCTATCTATCTATCTATCTATCTATCTATCTATCTATCTACCTATCTATCTAATTTCTACACTGCCCATCACTCTTAACCAACTGGGTGTTTTAAAAACCACAATATACAGTAATATAAAATGGTACTAAAAAGCCCAGTTAAGAATAGAGTTTATAAAATACGGTTTTGACAAGCGAAAAGCAAAAATCAAAGATAAAATGTTTACAAAGCTAAAACTGGATTATGTGGCACTCAGGGTGTTTTTTCTGAGTCACAGTGCACCAGTGGTGCGTCACTCCAGTTCTTTCCACTCTATTCAGAAGATGGCATAAAAAATTCTGATTGTAATGGAATTTCTTACCCTCCAGTGCAATTTACCAGGTATAAGAAGAAGAAGCAAGAAAAAGAGAGCTGATAGGAGGCAGAAAAATAACCATAGATAAACCAGAGATATTTTTATTGGGGATCTTGCCAGAGACAATTAATAAAGAGTTGCAATATTTGATTGTGAATATTTTAACCCGCGGCTAGAATTGTATTTGCCAAAAACTGGAAAGGAGAGAAGATAATTACTGATGAAGAAATTATTAAGAAAATGTTGGATTGTGCTGAAGTGAGTAGATTGACATTTGAAATAAGAGAACAGGAAGATAAACAATACTATTTGATATGGGAGATATTTTATCAGTGGTTTGACAAAAAAGTATGGAGATGAGATAGCATATATGAAATGAAATTTTCATGAAATGTTTTTAATATATATATATCTTCTGTTCAAATGAAGAATAATTGTTATATGATGAGATTTGGAAAATTGCAAGCACGAAATGATTTTAACCAATCGTGATGTTGTCTATAATTGTTTGTAAGGATGATATTTTTTAAGCTGTTTTTTATTTTTAATTTAAAATAAAATTTAAAAGAAAGAAATTACTATAGATAAGAATACCGATAGAAGGGAACATGAGTAGCTCAGGGTTGAATTGTGCATTCGTTGGTGCTCTCTGAATTGTTTTCTTGCAAACGTTTCATGACCCAACTAGGTAACATCATCAGTGTTCGAAGGAAGGGTTTGCTCTCTGTTTATATACAAGTAACTTTTGCTGTTAGTGTTGATGGGAATGTTGTTTTCCCTTTGGTGGTTCTTTGATTAGCCTATGGTTTAGTGTTTGTTTGTTTGTCTAAATTGGTAGTTCCTTGACTGGGGTATTGTTTATTACTATAAATCAGTGGTGAAATCCATTTTTTTTTACTACTGGTTCTGTGGGCGTGGCTTGGTGGGCATGGCAGGGGAAGAATACTGCAAAATGTCCATTCCCACCCCACTCCAGGGGAAGGATACTGCAAACTCCCCATTCCCACCCCACTCTAGGGCCAGCCAGAGGTGGTATTTGCCAGTTCTCCGAACTGCTCAAAATTTCCGCTACGGGTTCTCCAGAACCTGCTGGATTTCACCCCTGCTGTAAAGTAAAGTAAAATAAAAAATAAGATTAAAATAAATAATAAAATAGTAAAATAAAATAAAACAATAAATAATAAAATTAAATTTTAAAAAATGAAAATAAAAAAGTAACATAAACTAGGTTTGGATTGGATTGGATTGCAAGCTTCCTGTTTGGCCAGAATTTAGCTTTCTTGTTTTAATTGATTTAGTTTGATAGTTTTGTTTTTATTTTATGTGTCTTTTCATCTTTAATTGGGACGCACCCCGAGTTCTTTGAAAGATAGACAGCTATATAAACATTTTAAATAAATTAAAATAAGTAGAGATATAACCAAATAAAAAATAGCAATGAAACAAAATATAGTGTACAACGGGATAATGATAAAACAAGTAAAAAATAAAATAGAAATAAAATACGTAAAATAAACTTCAGATTTCTTTGAAAGATGGGCAACCATATAAATGTTTTGAATAAAATAAATAGAAATCAAATGATATCAAATAAAAAATAGAAATCAAATAAAAGTAGAAATCAAATAAAAATAACAGTAAAATAACAATAAAATTAAAAATAGAAATAAAGTAATAAAACAAAAAATAGAAACAAAATAAAATAAACTTCAAGTAATAAAACAAAAAATAGAAACAAAATAAAATAAACTTCAAATAATAAAACAAAAAATAGAAATAAAATAAAATAAACTTCAAATAAAATAAAAAATAGAAGCAAAATTAAATAAACTTCAAATAATAAACCAAAAAATAGAAACAAGATAAAATAAAATAAATTTGAAATAATAAAAAAATAGAAACAAAATAAAATAAAATAAATTTGAAATAATAAAAAAAAATACAAGCAAAATTAAATAAACTCCAAATAATAAACCAAAAAATAGAAACAAGATAAAATAAAATAAATTTGAAATAATAAAAAAATAGAAACAAAATAAAATAAACTTCAAATTATAAACCAAAAAATAGAAACAAAATAAAATAAAATAAATTTGAAATAATAAAAAAAAATAGAAACAAGATAAAATAAAATAAACTTCAAATAACAAAACAAAAAATAGAAACAAAATAAAATAAACTTCAAATAAAATAAAAAATAGAAGCAAAGTAAAATAAACTTCAAATAATAAAACAAAAAATAGAAATAAAATAAAATAAATTTGAAATAATAAAAAATAGAAGCAAAATAAAATAAACTTCAATTAATAAAACAAAAAATAGAAACAAAATAAAATAAACTTCAAATAATAAAACAAAAAATAGAAACAAAATAAAATAAACTTCAAGTAATAAAACAGAAAATAGAAACAAGATAAAATAAAATAAATTTGAAATAATAAAAAAATAGCAACAAAATAAAATAAACTTCAAATAATAAAACAAAAAATAGAAACAAAATAAAATAAAATAAATTTGAAATAATAAAACGAAAAATAGAAACAAGATAAAATAAAATAAACTTTAAATCATAAAACAAAAACAAGAGAAACAAAATAAAAATTTAAAAAGCTTCAAATTTAGGGTGCAGATTTGAAAGCTCGGCAATGGCCGAAGTTAGCTTTTGCTTGTTTTTCTCCCATAAATTAGGGAGTGGTCAGTCTCTGTCTCTGTCTCTGTGGTCATGGAGGTCAGTCCCTGCCTTATCTTTCATTTGTGTATTTGTCAATTGGGCTCCCTTTTTTTACACAATGTTTATTCCAGGGGCCTTAAAGCGGAGCCTGTCTGCAGAACAAGTCCGAGCAGATCTTATCACCCTGGGTAAGTCTCCCATGCTCTGCCCCATTTAGTTCTCTGGAGGGCCACTGGCTTCACTCCTCCTGTTTGACCACCTCCCATTTCTCCTGCAGGGCTGAGCGAGGAAAAGGCCAGGTATTTCGAAGAACAGGTAAGCGCTTTCCTCCGTGGGCCAGGATCGGCTTTTGCAATTTAAACCACCATCCCCAAAATTGCAGAGGGAATCTAAGTCTCTTTTCCAAACCTGCAATTTTAATTTTTTCCTATTTTCTCACTGTAAGGAGTATCTGTAAATGTTGTTTCTCCCGGGAAAATTCTTAGGTAGCTTTCTAAGGCCATGTTTCTCAGCTTTGACAACTTTTAAGAGGGGGGGACTTCAACTGGAGTCCACTCCTCTTAAAGCATGCTGGCTGGAGAATTCTGGGAATTGAAGTCCACCCATCTTAAAAAATATACTTGATGGAGAGTTCTGGGAATTGAAGTCCGTCCAATTTAAAGGGTGCTTTCTAGAGAATTCTAGGAGTTGAAGTCTATCCCTCTTAAAAATATACTGGCTGGAGAATTCTGGGGAATTGAAGTCCATCCAACTTAAAGCATGCGGAGTGGGGAATTCTGGGAAATTGAAGTCCATCTACCAACTTAAAGCATGCTGAGTGGGGAATTCTGGGAATTGAAGTCCGCCCATCTTAAAAATATACTGGCTGGAGAATTCTAGTAGTTGAAGTCCACCCCTCTTAAACCATGCTGGGTGGGGAATTCTGGGAGTTGAAATACAGCCTCCTTAAAGAATGCTAGCTGAGGAATTCTGGGAGTTGAAGTCCATTCCTCTTAAAAGTTGCTGAGATTGCAAAATATTATTCTAAGCTTAAAAATCACGCAAGTGAGTGGGATCATTGTGTGAAGGGTTATTTTGCAAGTTAATTTTTGGTTTGGTTTCAATCAAACCAGTTGACTTAACTCTTCAAACTGCAGCTAAGTGCTGTAAACCGTCTTTACTTAATGCATTGTGTGAACACAGCCAGCAGGTTTCAGTGTAAATTCATCACGATGTAAAAAAGATGTGGAGACTCTGGAAAGAGTGCAGAGAAGAGCAACAAAGATGATGAGGGGACTGGAGGCGAAAACATACAAAGAACGGTTGCAGGAACTGGGTATGTCTAGTTTAATGAAGAGAAGGACCGGGGAGACATGATAGCATTGTTCCAATATCTCAGGGGCTGCCCCAAAGAAGAGGGAGTCAAGCTATTCTCCAAGGCACCTGAGGGCAGGAAAAGATGCAACGGGTGGAAACTCATCAAGGAGAGAAGCAACTTAGAACTAAGGAGAAATTTCCCTGACAGTTAGAACAATTAATCAGTGGAACAACTTGCCTCCAGAAGTTGTGGTGATCCAACACTGGAAGTTTTTAAGAAGAGGTTGGATAACTATTTATCTGAAGTGTTGTAGGGTTTCCTGCCTGGACAGGGGGTTGGACTAGAAGACCTCCAAGGTCCCTTCCAACTCTTGTTATTCTGTTCCACAGTTGTGCCTGCAATTGCGATGACACCATAATGGTTAATAAATTCAAATAGAACAAAAATGCCAAATTAGGTCCCAGCTCTTACTCAGCTGCGGGGAAATTCCCTTGCAGTTTTCAGGCCCCATGGACACTGTATTAAAACCCTCACTGATTCCACTCTTGTCTTTTTTTTAAAAAAAAATTAAAGTTTTTTATTAATCATTCAAATTTAAAAAACAATTGACATGGTTTGACATCTCCGGTTTCTAGCATTTCTCTCTAATTCAAATGAATAAATGATATATTCCTTAATCTATCACTCTTGTCTTTTTGCCTTGGTCCCAGTGGAAGGAAACTTCTCCCGCGCTCTCACGCCTGGCTGTGGGGCAGACGCTGATGGTTAATCAGCTAATAGACATGGAGTGGAAATTTGGAGGTGAGTTCTTTTCTGGGGGGGGCAGAGAGGGTTGCCTTGGCCAGCTCCTTCGTATCAATCTTTTCTGCTTTTTTGCTCTCTCCAATAGTGACGTCCGGAAGCAGTGAGATGGAGAAAGTAGGAAGCATTTTCCTGCAGGTAAGATGCATTTGGGGAAGGGACAGGTAGAACCAGGAGAGGGGGCAGAGTCAGAAATTGGCACAGGCCCCAGGGGAGGGGCTTGAGGAGACCTCGTACAGGTAGTCCTCGAGTTCTAACAGCTCGTTTAGTGACCGAAGTTACAAAGGCACTGAAAAAAAAGGAACTTATGGCCATTTTTCACATTTACGACCGTGGTCACACCATTGAAATTCAAATGCTTGGCAACTGACTCATATTTATGACAGGGTTGTAAAGTCCTGGAGACATGTGATTTCCCCTAAGTCGAGGTAGTTCTCGACTTACAACTGGTTTTTTTTTTTGTGACCGTTCGAAGTTACGGCGACCCTAAAAAAAGTGACTCTTTTTTTTCACACTTACGACTGTTGTATCGTCCCCGTGGTCACGTGATCAAAATTCAGAGGCATGGCAACTGGCCTGAACCTATGACAGTTGCAGTGCCAGGTGGTTCCAGGGGTGAAATCCAGCAGGTTCTGACAGGTTCTGGAAAATCGGTAGTGGAAATTTTGAGCAATTTGGAGAACCGGCAAATACCACCTCTGGCTGGCCCCAGAGTGGGGTGGGAATGGGGATTTAGCAGTCTCCTTCCCCCAGGAGTGGGGTGGGAATGGGGATTTTGCAATATCCTTTCCCCAGGAGTGGGGAATGGGAATTTTGCAGTCTCCTTCCCCCAGGAATGGGGAGGGAATGGGGATTTTGCAGGATCCTTTCCCCAGGACTGGGGTGGTAATGAGGATTTTGCAGGATCCTCCCCCCAGGAGTGGGGTGACAATGAGGATTGTGCAATACCCTTCCCCAGGAGTGGGGTGGGAATGGAGATTTTGCAGTCTCCTTCCCCCAGGAGTGGAGTGGAATGAGGATTTTGCAATATCCTTCCCCCAGGAGTGGGGTAGGAGTGGGGATTTTGCAATATCCTTCCCACAGGAGTGGGGTGGTAATGAGGATTTTGCAGGATCCTCCCCCCAGGAGTGGGGTCGGAATGGGGATTTTGCAATATCCTTCCCCCAGGAGTGGGGTGGGAATGGGGATTTTGCAGTATCCTTCCCCGCCTAGCCCCCAAACCACGCCCACAGAACCGGTGGTAAAAAAATTTGGATTTCACCATTGGGTGGTTCACCTTTTCCGAGCTTCCAACAAGCCAAGTGCGTGGGGAAGCCAGATTCACTTAACAACCATGTCACTAACTTAACCACCACAATGATTCACTTAGTGACGGTGGCAAGAAAGGCCATAAAATGGGGCCAAAGTGACTTAACTGCTGTCTCGCTTAGCAATGGAAATTTGGGGCTCGGATTGTGGTCGTAAGTCGAGGACTACCTATAAGCTATTTTCTTTCCATATTTTCCCCAAAATGGACAATTATTTAAACTTCCCTGTATTTCGGCAAATACAGAATAAATTCCGGCTAGTCTAGAAGAAAGAAGGACTGGGTGGGACATGATAGCAGTCTTCCAATATTTGAGGGGCTGCCCCAAAGAAGAGGGGCTCAACGTATTGTCCAAAGCACAGAAAACAGGACAAGAAACAACAGATGGAAACTATTCCAGGAGAAAATCAACCTAGAATTGAGGAAATACTTCCTAAGAGTGAGGACAATTAACCAGTGGAACTGCTTGCCACCAGAAGTTGTGGGTGCTCCATCTCTGGGGTTTTTTAACATGGGGTTGGTCTAGAAGACCTCCAAGGCCCCTTCCAGCTCTTGTTATTCTGTAAGGGTCTCCTGCTTGGGCAGGGGGTTTGTTCTGCCCCAGCTATGGACCCCACACACGCACCACACACAAAGTCTGTACAAACCTTAGTTTACTAAATCAAATCAGTCTTTTTCAAACAAAGGCTGTTAGTTAACTTTCTTAACAGCCTGCAAGAATCCAAAAGAATAAATAATCGTAATCTTACTAGGATTGGCAGAAAGCCCTGAAGCAATTTATTTATTTATTTATATATATATATGCCGCCCTTCTCCGGAGACTCAGGGCGGCTTACAATGTGTTAAGCAATTTGCAGGAAACTGATAAGAGAACTAAGATCACGACACGAAGGAGAGTGAATGAAGTTGTTCCCTGAAAATTGCTTCAGTTGGGGTTCCTCCTTAAATAGGCGAAGGGAGTGGCCAATTAGCTCCAAGCCTTACTCTCGAGGAGACCTCCTCCTGAGGAGCCACTCCTGCCTTTTGGCAGCTCTGCGCGCCCCTGCATCGAGAAGAGGCTCCTCCTCTTCATCCTCTTCACTTATGGAAGTTTCTGGAGGTTCTGGCTGAATCCCCGCCTCTGGCACCACCTCTTCTCCAGCCTCCTCATTTTCTGACTCAAGCGCCAGCTGCCCAGGCTGCTGGCGCAGCCCCACAACAGCCTCCTCACTGTCGGAATCAGCTACAATCCGCACAGGCCGCCTACACTGTTGGACTAGACGTGCTCTATTCTGATTGTGATTCTGAAATCCGAGACTCTCGAATTTCACCTTTGGTTTCTTCCAACTTGTGTTTCTTCCAACTTGTGGGAGATTCCAGGGAAGTTGCATTTAGGTTTCTAACATCTCTGCTGTAACTCACCCAACTTTTCACAACTTGTCATCTCCCTGTAGCTGAAACTGGTGGTTAAGAAAGGCAGCCGGCTGGAACCAGTATACCTAGGTAAGTAGGCCAGCATTGTCTGTGGGAAAACTCTGCAAGTAAAGGGAGGGAGGCACTGAAAGAGAGCCAAATCAGTTACAGCAAGGTTTCTCAACCTTGGAAGCTTGAAGATGGGAGGACTTCAACTCCCAGAATCCCCCAGCCAGCGCTGCTGGCTGGGGGATTCTGGGAGTTGAAGTCCACCCATCTTCAAGCTTCCAAAGTTGAGAAACATTGAGCTACAAGAATTCCTTGAATTACAACTGTTCGTTTAATGTCCCTTCGTACTTAACAAAAGAACTGAAAAAAAGCAACTTGTGACCGTTGCAGTATCCCCGTGGTCACGTGATCAGAATTCAAAGGCTTGGAAACTGGCATGGACTTATGACAGTTGCAGCATCCCGGGGTTTCGTGATCAACACCATTTGGGAACTTCTTCGCTGGCTTCCGTCATGCAGAGGTTCAATGGGGAAGCTAGATTCGCTTAACAGCTGTGGGATTCATTTAACAATGACATGGATTCATGTAACGACTGCCTTGCTTAGCAACCAAAATGTTCGGCGCAGGTGTGGTCGTAAATCAAGGATTATCTGCACTGAGGTTTTTTGTTTTATGTTTTAATTTGATTTATATGCCGCCTTACTCTGAAGAGTCAGGGCGGCTTACGATGTGTTAAGCAATAGCCTTCATACTTTTGTATATTTATACAAAGTCAGCTTATTGCCCCCACAAACTGGGTCCTCAATTGACCTACCTTAGAAAGGATGGAAGGCTGAGTCGACTTTGAACCTGGTGAGATTCGAACTTACAGTAATTGCAGACAGCTGGTGTTAATCACAATGCTTTAGTCTGCTGAGCCACCAGGCCCTTATTATAGTTATAAGAGCCATGTTTGTTGACAGCCAGGGTGGAAAGCCATGTTTTAATTCTTAATGTTGAATGTTTTTAACACTTTTCAAGTTCTTATTGTTTTTGTTTCATTTTGTCAAATAACAACACCTTCGTTGTTATTTTTTAATAAATAGCTCAAGTGGCAGACATACCTTAGGCACAAAAGCTGGCTGGGTGACTTTGGGCCAATCCCCAGGGGACGGTGAGTTCTAGTCCTGCCTTAGGCACGAAGGCCCCCTGGGTGACTCAGCCCCCCCCCCCTCTCTCTCTCAGCTCAATCCACCTGACAGGGTTGTTGTGATGGGGGAAAGTGGAAAGAACATTAGGTATGTTTGCTGCCTTGAGTTAAAATGAAAGAAAAAAGAAAATGAGATAAAGAAATCTAATTTAAAAAAAAAACCTGGAAATTACAATAGAGAATGGAATGGAATGGAATGGAGAATGGGATGGGATGGGATGGGATGGGATGGGATGGGATGGGATGGGATGGGATAGGATAGGATAGGATAGGATAGGATAGGATAGGATAATGGATAGGACAGGAATAGGAATAGAGTAGAGTAGAGTAGAGTAGAGTAGAGTAGAGTAGAGTAGAGTAGAGTAGAGTAGAGTAGAGTAGAGTAGAATAGAATAATGGATAGGACAGGAATAGGAATGGAATGGAACGGAACGGAACGGAACGGAGCGGAACAGAACAGAACAGAACAGAACAGAATAGAATAGAATAGAATAGAATAGAATAGAATAATGGATAGGAGAGGAGAGGAGAGGAGAGGAGAGGAGAGGAGAGGAGAGGAGAGAACAGAACAGAACAGAACAGAACAACAGAACAGAACAGAACAGAACAGAACAGAACAGAACAGAACAGAATAGAATAGAATAGAATAGAATAGAATAGAATAGAATAGAATAGAATAGAATAGAATAGAATAATGGAGAGGAGAGGAGAGGAGAGGAGAGGAGAGAATGGAATGGGATAGGATAGGATAGGATAGGATAGGATAGGATAGGATAGGATAGGATAGGATAGGATAGGATAGGATAGGATAGGATAGGATAGTAGGGAAGGGAAGGGGGGAGGAGAGGGGAGGGGAGGGGAGGGGAGGGGAATAGAATAGAATAGAATAGAACAGAATAGAACAGAATAACAGAGTTGGAAGGGACCTTGGAGGTCTTCTAGTCCAACCCCCTGCCCAGGCAGGAAACCCTGTCGTACCATTTCAGACAACCCTGAACCTTTCGCTCCTTCTCCTTCCAGAATTAACCCTGCCACAGTTTTACAGCTTCCTTCACGAGATGGAAAGGATGAAGACCAGCCTGGAGAGCCTCAGCTGATTTTCCTGCCCCCCAGACTCGGCAGAGCATCTGGACCTCCGGACCAAGACCTCTCCGGCCCCACCGTCCCTCCCTTCCTTCCTTCCACTGAGAGGGGCAAAAAAAAATGCAACCCATTCTGGATTTAGTGGGTGAAATAGAGTTTCAAGGTGAAAATGGTTTGTACAACCTCTCAGGGTCCCAGTTTGCATCAAAGGACAAGATGAGAAATGATTGTGGAAGCAAAACTGAAATGGAAAATAAAAGTTTCTCCTTTCAAACAAGGAAGTGGGAGCCCCTCGGTTGCGCCCCCCTGCCCCTTCACCACAGGGCCAGCATGAAGACAAACGCCAATAAAAGAGAACGTGTGTAGCACAGAGTTGAAATGAGGGATCCTTTGGTGCTCTCAGCTTGATTTCTTTTCTTGCGGACACTTCATGATCCAACTAGGTAATATCATCAGTGCTAAAAGGTGATAAACAACTGGGCTGGTGTTTCTAACCTTAAAACCATTTTGAGATGTGTGGACTTCATCTCCCAGAATTCCCCAGCCAGCATGGATCAGTGTTCCCCAATTTTAGCCATTTTAGGATATGTGAACTTATTCTTATCGGATCTGATCTGAACTGAACTGAAGTGGTGTAGGGTTTCCTGCCTAAGCAGGGGGTTGGACTAGAGGATCTCCAAGGTCCCTTCCAATTCTTGTTATTCTATTCTATTCTATTCTATTCTATTCTATTCTATTCTATTCTATTCTATTCTATTCTATTCTATTCTATTCTATTCATTCTGTATTCTTCTCTATTCCATTCTGTATTCCATTCTCTATTCTACTCTACTCTACTCTACTCTACTCTACTCTACTCTATTCTTCATTCCATTATTCTATTCTATTCTATTCTACTCTACTCTACTCTACTCTACTCTATTCTTCATTCCATTATTCTATTCTATTCTATTCTACTCTACTCTACTCTACTCTACTCTATTCTTCATTCCATTATTCTATTCTATTCTATTCTATTCTATTCTACTCTACTCTACTCTACTCTACTCTACTCTACTCTACTCTACTCTACTCTACTCTATTCTATTCTATTCTATTCTATTCTATTCTAAAAGGTTTGGGGGAAGAGAAGGAGGACGACTGTCGATTCCTTGGTGCTCTCTGTACTTGATTGTTTCTTTGTACAGTACTGGCCAAAGTTGTGGAAACCTTTTGGGAAAAGTGTATTTTTGAGGTTTGCTGGCTAATTAAGAGCCTTGGTGGCGCAGCAGCTTAAAGTGATGTTAAAGTGACACCAGCCGCCTGCAATTACTGCAAGTTCGAATCTCACGAGGCTCAAGGTTGACTCAGCCTTCCATCCTTTCGAGGTAGGTAAAATGAGGACCCGGATTGTGGGGGCAATAAGGTGACTTTTTATAAAAAGAACACTTGGGGGCCCCCAAAAGCCCTACTAAGCAGGTATATACAAAAGTATGAAGGCTATTGCTTAATGCATTGTAAGCCGCCCTGAGTCCGGAGTAGGGCGGCATATAAATAAAATAATAATAATAATAACAACAATAACAACAACAACACTTTTTCTTTTGGAGTTTCAAGATAATCCTATCCACTGCTGGAATGGCCTGGGAATAGCCCAGACCTTCACCCAGTGGAAAATCTAGGGAGCCGACTAAATGAACTTATTAGTCAGAAGCGACCCAGGAATAAAACCCAGTTAATCGAAGCCATCATTCAATCTTGGCTTTACATGATAACAGCTGCAGAACTCAAAGACTTGGTTCACTCCATGGGAAGACATTGTAAGGCCGTCATTCATGCTAAAGGTTACCCAACTAAGGATTAACTGACATGGGGATGATTTTTGTATATCTCGTTTTTTCTACGTGTTTCACTTTTCTCCTTTATACTGTAACTGCTATTCCAATAGCAAATCCTTCATCAAAGTTATTGCATTACATTCTGGGTTAAATTATCTTTCCATGGATATATAACTTTATGGTACTACTCCAAAAACAAGCGGTGTTATTACGATTAGCTAGTTTTAGAAAATACACTTTTCCCAAAAGGTTTCTACAATTTTGGCCGCTACTATTAACGTTTCATTGCCCAACTTGGTAGCATCATTAGTGCTAGAAGGAAGGGAGGTCTGTAGAGAGGAGAAGGGGGAGGATGAGGAGAAGGAGATGATTGTAGGGTGCTTGGTGCTCTCTGTACTTGAGTGTCTTTCTGTAAACGTTTCATTACCCAACTAAGTAACATTATCAGTGCTAGAAGAAAGAGAGGTCTGTGGAGAGGACAACTGTGGGAGTCCTTGGTGTCCTCTAAGCTGTTTTCTTGCCAACATTTCATTACCCAAAATAGCTGATACCATCACTGCTCTGCTGACGTTGGGTCATGAAATCTCTGCAAGAAATTAACCAAGCTCGGAGAGCACCTTAAGATGTGAAAAAGTGTTCTAAGATTGCACCAGATCTCAAGAGCCTCTGCTGTGGCTTCTTCTCCCCATTGAGGTGGGCAGCAATTGTTCAAAGAGTCCTTAAACGAGAATGGGACAACAGTTCCCTCTTTCACCAGTGCTGTCAAAAATTCCCTGGGATCTCTGAGTGGTCTCCCATTCTTAGGCCCAAATTTGAAAGGCGATGCAGTGAGTTCTTCTTGAGTCTAGTTCTTTGTTTGCTTAGAGTCACCTTGTAGGGGAGATGGGCGGCATAGAAATTTAATAAGAGAGAGAGAGAGATGAGAGATTGAGAGAGAGAACAGATGAGAGAGAATATATTGAGAAAGAATGAAGTGGAAAAGAGATGATAAGAGGGAGGGAGAAAAAATAGATAATAGTTTGAGAGAGAGGAGACGAGAGCGAATAGATTGAGAAAGAGTGAGAATAGAGAGAAAGATGATAGATAATAGATAGGGAGAAAGAGAAAAAATAGAAAATTGAGAGAGAATAGAATGGAATAGGAATAGGAATAGAATAGAATTACAAATTCCTTGTGTGTCCAATCACACTTGGCCAATAAAGAATTCTAATCTAATCTAAATAGAAATAGAAGAGAATAAGAAAGAAGAGAAGAGAAGAGAATAAGAAAGAATAGACCATAACAGAATAGAATAGAAGAATAGAATTCTTTATTGGCCAAGTGTGATTGGACACACAAGGAATTAGTCTTTGGTGCATATGCTCTCAGTGTACATGAAAGAAAAATAAAATACATTCATCTAGAATCATAAGATACAACACTTAGCGATAGTCATAGGTTACTAAATAAGCAATCAAATCATACTAGGAAACAAAACAATATAAGTCTTAAGTGGGAGGAGATAGGTAATAGGAAGGATAAGAAGAGTAGTATAGATTGAGAAAGATATAATAGAGGTGTATGGATGGAAAAAGAAAAAATAATAGATGAGAGAGAATAGAGAGATGAGAGATAATAGAGAGATGATGGGAGGGGGAAAATAGAGAATAGATTGAGAGAGAATAGATAATAGACAGATATGCATAATAGAATAGATAAGAGACAGATAGATACAGAGAATAGATGAGAGATAAGAGAGGGAGGAGAGAGATAATGGAGACAGAATACATAACAAAGAGAGAAATGATAATAAATAGGGAGGAGGGGAGAGAAATAGAGAAAATTTAGAATGCACCCTGAGAAACTTAAAACATATTTTTTTTCGGGTTTCTGCAATCCTGTCGGGTCTTCTCAGAACCACAACTGTAAAACCCACACAAGTTAGCCAGCCACACAGCACCCAGCCAGAGGAAGAGGAGCCTGAGCTGCCTTTTCCGGGAACCGAGAGCTAATCTCCAGAAAGCAGAAGGCTCGGAGGGTTTGGGGGGGGGGAAGGGGAAAGCGAGGCCCCTCGCCCTTTGCAAAGTGTCAACCTCCACAACTTTGCGGTCTCGGTTTCCTGGGGTGGGGAGGGGGGGGAAGCGCATTTTTCTGGCAACCTTTTGCCTTTCACCTACTGCTGGTCAGTCTCGGCTTTCCCTCCCATCCCTGGAACACAGAACAGAATCGCAAGGCTGGGAAGGGACCCCAGAGGTCATCTAGTCCGACCTCCTGGTCCGAGCGGGGAGACCTTAATACAGGTGGTTCTCGACTTAAAACAGTTCGTTTAGTGACCGTTCGAAGTTAGAGCAGCACTGAAAAAGGGGACTTGGGACTGTTTGCTCACACTTAACGACCGTTTGCAGGATCACGGGATCACAAATTCTGACCCTCGGCAATGGACTCATACTTGTGACAGTTGTGTCCCGCGATCAACTCTTGCGACTTTTCTGACAAGCAAAGTGGAGGGGAAGTCAAGATTCACATCACTGTCATTAACAAATTCGACACCCGCGTGCCTGAAATGAGATAGGGCTTTCTGCTTAAATAAGGGGGTTGGGCTAGAGGACCTCGGAGGTACCTCCCAACTCTTGTTATTCTACTCTGTTAGTTTAATGAAAAGGAGGAGCTTTCCACTGTTTTGAGGGGCTGCCACAAAGAAGAGGGAGGGGAGTCAAATTATTCTCCAAAGCCCCTGAAGGCGGGACAAGAAACAATGGGGGGAAACTATAACTGAGGAGAGAAGCACCCTGGGACTAAGGAGGCATTCCTTCCCCCAGGACAAACAAAGCCTCATCTGCAGAGGAGTTTTCAGGGGCTCCGGTGCAAATAAACTCCCTTGATGTAGCCAAGTGGTTCTACTGGTTGTGCTGAGAAAGGGATCAATGAAGGTGAAAGTGTCCCAAACACAGACAGTTCGAAGAATTGGTCATCCCAGCCTGGAAGGGCAAAGGGTCAGTTTGGCTGAAGAGAACTTCCAAGGCCAGGTTTTCTTTCCTTCGCTCCTAAAATCCAGAGTTTTTTAAAGTCTGCATGCTGATCCTAGCCCCTTCCTCATGGGAATGCCAAGGAGCAGGAATCGGCAAAAGGCCCTATACAATTTCAAACGAATTGGGAGTACTCATCACAAATGATCTACGTGCCAGAGCTCACTGAAACAGCATTGCTAAAAAAAAACACGAATTGTTAACTTAATCTTGCCTAACTTCTTCTCCGGTAATATTGAACTGCAAACTAGGGCATACAAAACCTTTGCTAGACCAATTCTTGAATACAGCTCATCTGTCTGGAACTGGCACTGCATATCGGACATTAATACAATCGAACGAGTCCAGAGATATTTCACAAGAAGAGTCCTCCATTCCTCTAATCACAATAAAATACCTGATGCCACCAGACTCCAAATTTTGGGTTTAGACAACTTACAATTACGCTGACTTCGGTCTGACCTAAGCATAGTACATAAAATTATCTGCCACAGTGTCCTTCCTGTCAATGACTACTTCAGCTTCAACCACAATAATACATGAGCAAATAATAGATACAAACTCAAGGTAAATCGTTCCAAACTCGATTGCAGAAAATACGACTTCAGTAACAGAGTGGTCAACGCCTGGAATGCACTATCTGACTCCATAGTTTCTTCCCCAAACCCCCAAAACTTTAACCTTAGACTGTCTACTGTTGAGCTCAGCAGAATTAGTGCAATCCATGTTTCAACGAGCTATGGCAAATAGATTGGTGTGACAGCTTCTTAATCTGAATTATAGGCTTTGTGGTTATATTTTTAACCAAATTTAATTTGTATATTTCAATGTTACAAGCTGCCCAGAGCCTTTTGGAATAAGTGGCCATAATAAATCATAGTAATAATAGTAACAGTTAAGTTTTTATGGCACAATGTATTGGCAAAGCAAGCGATTGGTTTATTTTATGACAGTGTTTCTCAGTAATCGGCCATGCTAAGATATGTGGACTTCAACTCCCAGAATTCCCCAGCCAGCTATGCTGGGTGACATTACGGTGTCTGGAGAATTCTGGGAGTTGAAGTCCACATTATCTTAACAATTGCCAAGGTTGAGAAAAGTTCCCAGGATTGAGAAGCACTGAGGAATGAGGAACTCTGTAAGGTACTCCTCGACTTATAACGGTAACTGAGACATGACTGTCATAAAACGGGTCACCAGGTGACCAGACCCAATTTTAAATCTGTTTTTGAGGTGTTGATAAAACAAATCCCGCAGTGGTTAAGCAACCACTATGGTCCTTAAACAGACCCGTTGCTTTGCTGGGAACCCGGAAAAAAAATCCTGATTATTATTAATTTTTTTTTGGTCAAAAACGTCATAAATTAGCATCCAAATGATGCTGGCATGAGGTGGGGGGGGGGTTGATGTCACTAAAAAAACCAAGTTATAATTAGCTTTTTGGAGGCCTGTCATAACTTCAAAGTCGCTAAGCAACCGTCGTAAGTGGAGGACTACCTGAAAACTAGCGTTCCGTCAATGAAACTGTTGCGTAGCCACGAAGCAAGGACAGTTTTGAGTGTGACAACGACAAAGCCCCCTTCCTCCGTCCTGCAGGACGGCCTCTCGCGTTGGTTAAAGTGAGGGGCAGGTATACAGGCAGTCCTCGGCTTATGACGGCAATCGAATGCCTGTCGTTTAAGTGAGACATTTGCTAAATGAGTTTTGCTCCATTTTGCGACCGTTCTTGCCATCGTTGCTAAGGGAATGACTGCAAATTGTAAATTGAGGAGTAGCTGCAATGTGCTGCTTAGAATAGGAGTCTCCAACTTTGACAACTTTAAGACTTGTGGATTTCAACTCCTAGAGTTCCTCAGCCAGGCTGAGGAACTCTAGGAGTTGAAATCCACAAGTCTTAAAGTTGTCAAAGTTGGAGACCCCTGGCTTAGAAGACCCCCACCCCAGAGCGAGGGACCTGTTCTCATTCCTATCCCGTGTCTGGAGCTGCTGTTGGCTTTCTCGTGACAGGAAGTGGGGGACGGGAATTCAAATAACCCGAAATGGGGAAGTGAAAAGAAAACCCCAGACAAGAAATTCGAAAACTCCAGGCCTGCTCATCAGCACAAAAGCAGCAGAAATCTCCCCGGTTTTAAGAAAAAAACAAGACAAAACAAAACACACAATTTCTAATGGTTGCAGGATTTGCGTTCGGCTAGTCTAGAGAAAAGGAGGGCTAAACGTTAAGAGTTAAAATAACTTTATTGTCACTTTAAACCAGTGGTGGGTTTCAAATTTTTTTTACTACCGGTTCTGTGGGTGTGGCTTGGTGGGCGTGGCTTGGTGGGCGTGGCAGGGGAAGGATACTGCAAAATCTCCATTCCCACCCCACTCCAGGGGGAAGGTTACTGCAAAATCCCCATTTCCTCCCGATCAGCTGGGACTTGGGAGGCAGAGAATTGATGGGGGCGGGGCCAGTCAGAATTTTTACTACCGGTTCTCTGAACTATTCAAAATTTCCGCTTCCAGTTCTCCAGAACTGGTCAGAACCGGCTGAAACCCAGCTCTGCTTTGAACGTACACCAATCGGCATCCATTAAAATGAAATTTCACTGCATACAATTCTCAAAAGGGTCACCACCACCTCCCATATACGCTACATAACCATGACAAAATAAATAAATTTAAAAATTAAAATTAAAATTAAAATTAAAATTAAAATTAAAATTAAAATTAAAATTAAAATTAAAATTAAAATTAAAATTAAAATTAAAATGGAATGGACTCGGTGGCTCAGTGGCTAAGAAACTAAGCTTGTCGATCAGAAAGGTCGGCGGTTCAAATCCCTAGTGCAGGTCTACTGTGTGAGCAGGGGGTTGGACTAGATGACCTTGAAGGTCCCTTCCATCTCTGTTACTGGAATGGAATGGAATGGAATGGAATGGAATGGAACGGAGGGGAGGGGAGGGGAGGGGAGGAGAGGATATAAAATAAAACAGAATATAGAATGGAATGCAATGGCATGGGATAGGATAGGACAGGACAGGACAGGACAGGACAGGACAGGACAGGACAGGACAGGACAGGACAGGACAGGACAGGACAGGACAGGACAGGAAATATGGAATGGAAGGGAAGGGAAGGGAAGGGAAGGGAGGGGAGGGGAGGGGGAGAGGAGGAGGGGAGGGGAGGAGAGGAGAGGATATAAAATAAAACAGAATATGGAATGGCATGGAATAGAATAGAATAGAATAGATATTATAATGAAGAACAGAATAGATATTAGAATAGAATAGAATAGAATAGAATAGAATAGAATAGAATAGAATAGAATAGAATAGAATAGAATAGAATAGAATAGAATAGAATAGAATAGAATATTAGTCTATGGAATGAAGTGGAATGGAATGGAATGGAATAATAACTTACAGTTATATATCATGTATTATGTACTACTAATCGGCATACATTAAAATGAAATTTCGCTGCATACAGTTGTCGAAGTGCCACCACCTCCAAAATACACTGTGTGAACATGACAAAATAAATAAATACAAAATTATGCCTATACCCACATATATTATATGACACACAGAGAAACAACACAGTCTAGTTTGGATGTATACATGTACATGGTGAGAAAAATGGATCTTGCGAGATGACCAACTGTTTAGGGGGGACATGATAGCATCTTCCAATATTTGAGGGGCTGCCCCAAAGAAGAGGGAGTCAAGCTATTCTCCAAAGCACCAGAAGGCAGGACAAGAAGCAATGGGTGGGAACTAATCAAGGAGAGAAGCAACTTAGAACTAAGGAGCAATTTCCTGGCAGTTAGAACAATCGATCAGTGGAACAACTTGCCTCCAGAAGTTGTGAATACTCCAACACTGGAATTTTTTAAGAAGAGATTGGCTAACCATTTGTCTGAAGTGGTGTAGGATCTCCTGCCTAAGCAGGGAGTTGGACTAGAAGACATCCAAGGTCCCTTCCAGCTCTATTCTGATTTTTTTAAAAAAATAGATTTATATGCCGCCCTTCTCCGGAGACTCAGGGCGGCTTACAATGCGCCAAGCAATAGCCATACTTTTGTATGTTTTATACAAAGTCAGCTTATTGCCCCCACAAACTGGGTCCTCAATTTACCCACCTTAGAAAGGATGGAAGGCTGAGTCGACCTTGAGCCTGGCGAGATTCGAACTGGTGTAACTGCAGACAGCTGGATGTTAATTACGGTGCTTAGTCTGCAGAGCTAAACCAGGCTCTGCAGACTAAACCAGTTCTATTCTGGTTGATTGAATTGAAATAAGGAGGAAATGCATGGCCTACAGAAAACTGGAGGGGTGTGTGTGTGTGAGAGAATACACTTTGTGTGTGTGTGTGGGAGTGTATGTAGGAAGGGAATTTAACACAAAATTGTCATTCCACAACTCCTGGAGAGACCCAGAATGTCAAACCCACGAGTTCTTTTTTATTTATTTATTTTTTTGGCAAGCCTGGTGCCTGAATGCCATTCTAACACCTTTTCCCTTTCTTTGCAAAACAGCTTTTCTGTGGTTATTTTCTTTTTCATCAACGATGGCCACTTGAGCCCCTTTCTTCCTGCAAATTTGCTTCTCTGCAAATGGGAGCTTTAAAGTTCCCCTTGCAATTCCGGACTGACATCCGTCTCTGACGTTTACCTTGAATTTTCCCACCCATGCACGCGCACACACACACACACACACACACACACACACACACGCCAAATTCACATGTGGATCCTTTCCGCAATGTTGTGCGTGCAATGCATTTGGGAGGCTGCAGAGGGTGCCAGAAGACAGTCTAGGAAGTGCCCCCCCCCACACTCCCCAGTTCTGCCCATGGAATTTGGACCCTTAAGAAAGGAAAGTGGGGAGGGGGCAGGGATGCTCCGTGGCTTTTGAAGCATCGCCCTCTCTGAAAGTCAGAGGAAACAACTGGAACATGTCCCTGGCCGAGAAAACTTGCCTGCAATGACCGGCAGGAGGGCGGAAGCGAAGATAAAAATATCCATGTTGAAAGACCACGTCACACGTCACACGTCTGAGGGATGTTGAGACTCAGGAAAGAGTGCAAAGAAGAGCAACAAAGATGATGAAGGGGCTGGAGGCTCAAATATATGAAGAACGGTTGCAGGAATTGGGGATGTCTATCTTGATGGAAAGAAGGACCGGGGGGGACGGGACATGAGTGGTTTAATATTTGAGGGGCTGCCCCAAAGAAGAGGGAGTCAAGCTATTCTCCAAAGCCCCTGAGAAGGCAGGACAATGGATGGAAACTCATCAAGGTGGGAGGCAACCTAGAAATAAGGACAAATTTCCCAACAGTGAGAACGATTAGTCAGCGGAACTGCTTGCCACCAGAAGTTGTGGATACTCCATCACTGGAGGTTTTCAACCCATTGTCTGGAAAGGTTTAGGATCTCCTCTTGAACAGGGGGTTGGACTAGAAGCAGGGTTGTCTTAACAGCATTATGGGCCCCGGACAAAGCAGTGTCCTGGGGCCCCTATGACAACCACTCACAGGAATAAAAATGTAAATGGTCCATAAAATTAAACAAATTTATTTTATCGGCACCTCCAACAAATAAATATGTAATGAATATGTTGCTGTATTTATATGATACAAGGTGCACTGAAGGGTTAACATACACAGATTATTAATATGGGGCCCCTATGCTCGTGGGGCCACAGGCAAGTGCCCATCGGGCCCATGCGTTAAGGCAGGCAGCTTGAGTCTAGAAGACTTCCAAGGCAGTGGTGAAATTCACTTACGTTTCCTACCGGTTCAGGAATGGGAGCCCGCACATCTCTTCTGCGCATGCACAGAGGGTCAAAAATGGGACATAATGATGGTCCGGCGGGTGGACAGAGCCTCCCACTGTCAGCGCTACAAGTTCGCATGTGCCGGATAGATCCAGCTGGATTTCACCATTGCTCCAAGGTCCCTCCCACCTCTGTTATTCTGTTATGTTAATTTAATGAAAAGAAGGATGAGGGGCGACATGCTAGTAGCGTCCCAATATTTGAGGGGCTGCCATAAAAGAAGAGGGAGTCAAGCTATTCTCCAAAACCCCTGAGGGTAGGACAAGAAGCAATGGCTGGAAACTAATCAAGGAGAGAAGCAACTTAGAACTAAGGAGAAATTTCCTGACAGTGAGGACAATTAACCAGTGGAACTGCTTGCCACCAGAAATTGCTAATGGTCCAACACTGAAAGTTTTTAAAAAGAGTTTGGCTAACCATTGGTCTGAAGTGGTGTAGGGTTTTCTGCCTAGGCAGGGGGTTGGACTAGAAGACCTCCAAGGTCCCTTCCAACTCTATTATTCTGTAATGTGATGCAGATCAAGGTGTGGTCAGATGTCCGCTAGAAATCCAATTCTGGAATGCATTCAGTCAAAACTGGGTGTGTGTTTTTAACCGAAGAGACCTTGCCTGGCCCTACTGGAAAAGAGACAGTTGCCAAACTCACATGGTGCGACAGATGTGTCCATCTAGCAACCAAGATGTGTCCATTTAGCAGCCAAACATTCCTGGTCAACAGGGAGATCTGAGCCAATCTGTGGCTAGGCACATAAGGAAAGCTAAGGACAGGTTGATGATGGGTTATCTAGTCGTTGTTGACTCTTAGCATTAGCACTTAAGACTTCTATACCGTTTCACAGTGTTTTCCAGCCCTCTCTAAGCGGTTTACAAAGTCAGCCTCTGCCTCCCCTCCCCCCAAGAAACTGGGTCCTCATTTTACAGACCCCAGAAGGATGGAAGGCTGAGTTGACCTTGAGCTGGTCAGGATCGAACTCCTGGCAGTGGGCCGAGTTAGCCTGCAGTACTAGGGAGAGAGGGAGGGAGAGAGAGGAAGGAGGGAAGGAGGGAGGGAGGGAGGAAAGGAGGAAAGGAGGGAGGGAGGGAGGGAAGGAGGGGGGAAAGGAGGGGGGAAAGGAGGAAAAAAAGGAGGGAGGGAGGGAGGGAAGGAGGAAAGGAAGGAGGGAGGGAAGGAAGGAGGGGGAAAGGAAGAAAGGAAGGAGGGAGGGAAGGAAAGGAAGGAAGGAGGGAGGGAGGGAAGGAGGGAGGAAAGAAGGAAAGGAAGGAGGGAGAGAAGGAAGGAGGGAGGAAGGGAGGAAAGGAAGGAAGGAGGGAGGGAGGGGAGGGAGGAAAGGGAGGAAAGGAAGGAGAGAAGGAGGGAGGGAAGGAAGGAAGGAAGGAAGGAAAGAAGGAAGAAGGAAAAGCAATAGTACTTATATAGCACTTCACAATGATTTACAGCCCTCTTAAAGTGATTTAGAGATTCAGCCTCTTCTCCCCAACAATCTGGTCAACCTTCAGCCCAGTGAGAATCGGACTGCTGGCAGCGGGCAGAATTAACCGCAATGCTGCATTCTAACCACCGCATCAGTGGTCTTAGTAACCACACAGAGAGATTTTCTCCACGATGATCTGTCGCCACAGGTGAAATCCAGCAGGTTCTGACAGGTTCTGGCGAACCGGTAGCGGTAGTTCGGAGAACCAGCAAATACCACCTCTGGCTGGCCCCAGAGTGGGGTGGGAATGGGGA